>JAPCYP010000229.1:0-205922 GCA_035048595.1 Echinosophora koreensis
CATGGCTTAACCATGGGATCATGGCGTGAGGGTCATGGGTTAACCATGGGATCTTGGCAAGAGGGTCATGGGTTAACCATGGGATCATAGCGTGAGGGGTCATGGGTTAACCAAGGGATCATGGGTGTTGAGGGTTGGAGATCTTGCGTGAGGTCATGGTTAACCATGGATCTTGCATGAGGGTCATGGGTTAACCATGGGATCATGGCGTGAGGATCATGGGTTAACCATGGGATCATGGCGTGAGGGTCATGGGTTAACCATGGGATCTTGCGTGAGGGTCATGGGTTAACCATGGGATCATGGCATGAGGGTCATGGGTTAACCATGGGATCATGGCGTGAGGGTCATGGGTTAACCATGGGATCTTGGGTGAGGGTCATGGGTTAACCATGGGATCATTGCGTGAGGGTCATGGGTTAACCATGGGATCATGGCAAGGGTCATGGGTTAACCATGGGATCATGGCGTGAGGATCATGGGTTAACCATGGGATCATGGCAAGAGGGTCATGGTTAACCATGGGATCAAGGCAAGGGGTTCATGGGTTAACCATGGGATCATGGCGTGAGGGTCATGGGTTAACCATGGGATCATGGCAAGAGGGTCATGGGTTAACCATGGGATCATGGCGTGAGGGTCATGGGTTAACCATGGGATCATGGCAAGAGGGTCATGGGTTAACCAGGGATCATGGCGTGAGGGTCATGGGTTAACCATGGGATCATGGGTTTGGCGTGAGGGTCATGGGTTAACCATGGGATCTTGGCATGAGGGTCATGGGTTAACCATGGGATCATGGTGTGAGGGTCATGGGTTAACCATGGGATCTGGGCTGGTCATGGGTTAACCATGGGATCATGGCGTGAGGGTCATGGGTTAACCATGGGATCATGGCAAGAGGGTCATGGGTTAACCAGGGGATCTAGGCTAGGATCATGGGTTAACCATGGGATCATGGCGTGAGGGTCATGGGTTAACCATGGGATCATGGCGTGAGGGTCATGGGTTAACCATGGGATCATGGCGTGAGGGTCATGGGTTAACCATGGGATCATGGGTGGGTTACATGGGATCAGAGGGTCATGGGTTACCATGGGATCATGGCATGAGGGTCATGGTTAACCATGGGATCATGGCAGAGGGTCATGGGTTAACCATGGGATCTTGGCGTGAGGGTCATGGGTTAACCATGGGATCATGGCGTGAGGGTCATGGGTTAACCAAGGGATCATTGCGTGAGGGTCATGGGTTAACCATGGGATCATTGGCATGAGGGTCATGGGTTAACCATGGGATCATCAGCGTGAGGGTCATGGGTTAACCATGGGATCATAGGGTGAGGGTCATGGGTTAACCATGGGATCATTGCGTGAGGGTCATGGGTTAACCATGGGATCTTGGCGTGAGGGTCATGGGTTAACCATGGGATCTTGGCGTGAGGGTCATGGGTTAACCATGGGATCATGGCAAGAGGGTCATGGGTTAACCATGGGATCATTGCGTGAGGATCATGGGTTAACCATGTGATCATGGGGTGAGGGTCATGGGTTAACCATGGGATCGGCGTGAGGGTCATGGGTTAACCATGGGATCTTGGCGTGAGGGTCATGGGTTAACCATGGGATCTTGGCATGAGGGTCATGGGTTAACCATGGGATCTTGGCGTGAGGGTCATGGGTTAACCATGGGATCATGGTGTGAGGATCATAGGTTAACCATGGGACCATGGCAAGAGGGTCATGAGTTAACCATGGGATTATAGGGTGAGGATCATGGGTTAACCATGGGATCATGGGGTGAGGGTCATGGGTTAACCATGGGATCTTGGCGTGAGGGTCATGGGTTAGCCATGGGATCTTGGCGTGAGGGTCATGGGTTAACCATGGGATCATGGCAGGGTCATGGGTTAACCATGGGATTATTGCGTGAGGATCATGGGTTAACCATGGGATCATGGCTGAGGGTCATGGGTTAACCATGGGATCTTGGCGTGAGGGTCATGGGTTAACCATGGATCTTGGCGTGAGGGTCATGGGTTAACCATGGGATCATGGTGTGAGGGTCATGGGTTAACCATGGGATCATGGCATGAGGGTCATGGTTAACCATGGGATCATGGCAAGAGGGTCATGGGTTAACCATGGGATCTTGGCGTGAGGGTCATGGGTTAACCATGGGATCATGGAGGGTCATGGGTTAACCATGGGATCTTGGCATGAGGGTCATGGTTAACCATGGGATCATGGCAAGAGGGTCATGGTTAACCATGATCATGGCGTGAGGGTCATGGTTAACCATGACCCTCACGCCAAGATCCCATGGTTAACCCATGACCCTCACGCCAAGATCCCATGGTTAACCCATGACCCTCACCCCATGATCCCTTGGTTAACCCATGATCCTCACCCTATGATCCCATGGTTAACCCATGACCTTGCCATGATCCCATGGTTAACCCATGACCCTCACGCCAAGATCCCATGGCTAACCCATGACCCTCACGCCAAGATCCCATGGTTAACCCATGACCCTCACCCCATGATCCCATGGTTAACCCATGATCCTCACCCTATAATCCCATGGTTAACCCATGACCCTCTTGCCATGATCCCATGGTTAACCCATGATCCTCACACCATGATCCCATGGTTAACCCATGACCCTCACGCCAAGATCCCATGGTTAACCCATGACCCTCACGCCAAGATCCCATGGTTAACCCATGACCCTCACGCCAAGATCCCATGGTTAACCCATGACCCTCACGCCATGATCCCATGGTTAACCCATGACCCTCACGCCATGATCCCATGGTTAACCCATGATCCTCACGCAATGATCCCATGGTTAACCCATGACCCTCTTGCCATGATCCCATGGTTAACCCATGACCCTCACGCCAAGATCCCATGGCTAACCCATGACCCTCACGCCAAGATCCCATGGTTAACCCATGACCCTCACCCCATGATCCCATGGTTAACCCATGATCCTCACCCTATGATCCCATGGTTAACCCATGACCCTCTTGCCATGATCCCATGGTTAACCCATGACCCTCACGCCAAGATCCCATGGTTAACCCATGACCCTCACGCCATGATCCCATGGTTAACCCATGACCCTCACGCCATGATCCCATGGTTAACCCATGACCCTCACGCCATGATCCCATGGTTAACCCATGACCCTCTTGCCATGATCCCATGGTTAACCCATGACCCTCACGCCATGATCCCATGGTTAACCCATGACCCTCACGCCATGATCCCATGGTTAACCCATGACCCTCACGCCATGATCCCATGGTTAACCCATGACCCTCACGCCATGATCCCATGGTTAACCCATGACCCTCACGCCAAGATCCCATGGTTAACCCATGACCCTCTCACCATGATCCCATGGTTAACCCATGACCCTCACGCCATGATCCCATGGTTAACCCATGACCCTCATGCCAAGATCCCATGGTTAACCCATGACCCTCACGCCATGATCCCATGGTTAACCCATGACCCTCACGCCATGATCCCATGGTTAACCCATGAACCCATGACCCTCACGCCATGATCCCATGGTTAACCCATGACCCTCACGCCATGATCCCATGGTTAACCCATGACCCTCACGCCATGATCCCATGGTTAACCCATGACCCTCACGCCATGATCCCATGGTTAACCCATGACCCTCACGCCATGATCCCATGGTTAACCCATGACCCTCACCATGATCCCATGGTTAACCATGACCCTCACGCCATGATCCCATGGTTAACCCATGACCCTCACGCCATGATCCCATGGTTAACCCATGACCCTCACGCCATGATCCCATGGTTAACCCATGACCCTCACGCCATGATCCCATGGTTAACCCATGACCCTCACGCCAAGATCCCATGGTTAACCCATGACCCTCACGCCATGATCCCATGGTTAACCCATGACCCTCACGCCATGATCCCATGGTTAACCCATGATCCTCACGCAATGATCCCATGGTTAACCCATGACCCTCTTGCCATGATCCCATGGTTAACCCATGACCCTCACGCCATGATCCCATGGTTAACCCATGACCCTCACGCCAAGATCCCATGGTTAACCCATGACCCTCACGCCATGATCCCATGGTTAACCCATGACCCTCACGCCATGATCCCATGGTTAACCCATGACCCTCACGCCATGATCCCATGGTTAACCCATGACCCTCACGCCATGATCCCATGGTTAACCCATGACCCTCACGCCATGATCCCATGGTTAACCCATGACCCTCACGCCATGATCCCATGGTTAACCCATGACCCTCACGCCATGATCCCATGGTTAACCCATGACCCTCACGCCATGATCCCATGGTTAACCCATGACCCTCACGCCATGATCCCATGGTTAACCCATGACCCTCACGCCAAGATCCCATGGTTAACCCATGACCCTCACGCCATGATCCCATGGTTAACCCATGACCCTCACGCCATGATCCCATGGTTAACCCATGACCCTCACGCCATGATCCCATGGTTAACCCATGACCCTCACGCCATGATCCCATGGTTAACCCATGACCCTCTTGCCAAGATCCCATGGTTAACCCATGACCCTCACCATGATCCCATGGTTAACCCATGACCCTCACGCCAAGATCCCATGGTTAACCCATGACCCTCACCAAGATCCCATGGTTAACCCATGACCCTCACGCCATGATCCCATGGTTAACCCATGACCCTCTTGCCATGATCCCATGGTTAACCCATGACCCTCACGCCATGATCCCATGGTTAACCCATGACCCTCACGCCAAGATCCCATGGTTAACCCATGACCCTCACGCCATGATCCCATGGTTAACCCATGACCCTCACCATGATCCCATGGTTAACCCATGACCCTCACGCCATGATCCCATGGTTAACCCATGACCCTCACGCCATGATCCCATGGTTAACCCATGACCCTCACGCCATGATCCCATGGTTAACCCATGACCCTCACGCCATGATCCCATGGTTAACCCATGACCCTCACGCCATGATCCCATGGTTAACCCATGACCCTCACGCCAAGATCCCATGGTTAACCCATGACCCTCACGCCATGATCCCATGGTTAACCCATGACCCTCACGCCATGATCCCATGGTTAACCCATGACCCTCACGCCATGATCCCATGGTTAACCCATGACCCTCACGCCATGATCCCATGGTTAACCCATGACCCTCACGCCATGATCCCATGGTTAACCCATGACCCTCACGCCATGATCCCATGGTTAACCCATGACCCTCACGCCATGATCCCATGGTTAACCCATGACCCTCTTGCCATGATCCCATGGTTAACCCATGACCCTCACGCCATGATCCCATGGTTAACCCATGACCCTCACGCCATGATCCCATGGTTAACCCATGACCCTCACGCCATGATCCCATGGTTAACCCATGACCCTCACGCCATGATCCCATGGTTAACCCATGACCCTCACGCCATGATCCCATGGTTAACCCATGACCCTCACGCCATGATCCCATGGTTAACCCATGACCCTCACGCAATGATCCCATGGTTAACCCATGACCCTCACGCCATGATCCCATGGTTAACCCATGACCCTCACGCCATGATCCCATGGTTAACCCATGACCCTCACGCCAAGATCCCATGGTTAACCCATGACCCTCACGCCATGATCCCATGGTTAACCCATGACCCTCACGCCATGATCCCATGGTTAACCCATGACCCTCACGCCATGATCCCATGGTTAACCCATGACCCTCACGCCATGATCCCATGGTTAACCCATGACCCTCACGCCATGATCCCATGGTTAACCCATGACCCTCACGCCATGATCCCATGGTTAACCCATGACCCTCACGCCAAGATCCCATGGTTAACCCATGACCCTCACGCCATGATCCCATGGTTAACCCATGACCCTCACGCCATGATCCCATGGTTAACCCATGACCCTCACGCCATGATCCCATGGTTAACCCATGACCCTCACGCCATGATCCCATGGTTAACCCATGACCCTCTTGCCAAGATCCCATGGTTAACCCATGACCCTCACCATGATCCCATGGTTAACCCATGACCCTCACGCCAAGATCCCATGGTTAACCCATGACCCTCACCAAGATCCCATGGTTAACCCATGACCCTCACGCCATGATCCCATGGTTAACCCATGACCCTCACGCCATGATCCCATGGTTAACCCATGACCCTCACGCCATGATCCCATGGTTAACCCATGACCCTCACGCCAAGATCCCATGGTTAACCCATGACCCTCACGCCATGATCCCATGGTTAACCCATGACCCTCACCATGATCCCATGGTTAACCCATGACCCTCACGCCATGATCCCATGGTTAACCCATGACCCTCACGCCATGATCCCATGGTTAACCCATGACCCTCACGCCATGATCCCATGGTTAACCCATGACCCTCACGCCATGATCCCATGGTTAACCCATGACCCTCACGCCATGATCCCATGGTTAACCCATGACCCTCATGCCAAGATCCCATGGTTAACCCATGACCCTCACGCCATGATCCCATGGTTAACCCATGACCCTCACGCCATGATCCCATGGTTAACCCATGACCCTCACGCCATGATCCCATGGTTAACCCATGACCCTCACGCCATGATCCCATGGTTAACCCATGACCCTCACGCCATGATCCCATGGTTAACCCATGACCCTCACGCCATGATCCCATGGTTAACCCATGACCCTCACGCCATGATCCCATGGTTAACCCATGACCCTCATGCCATGATCCCATGGTTAACCCATGACCCTCACGCCATGATCCCATGGTTAACCCATGACCCTCACGCCATGATCCCATGGTTAACCCATGACCCTCACGCCATGATCCCATGGTTAACCCATGACCCTCACGCCATGATCCCATGGTTAACCCATGACCCTCACGCCATGATCCCATGGTTAACCCATGACCCTCACGCCATGATCCCATGGTTAACCCATGATCCTCACGCAATGATCCCATGGTTAACCCATGACCCTCTTGCCATGATCCCATGGTTAACCCATGACCCTCACGCCATGATCCCATGGTTAACCCATGACCCTCACGCCAAGATCCCATGGTTAACCCATGACCCTCACGCCATGATCCCATGGTTAACCCATGACCCTCACGCCATGATCCCATGGTTAACCCATGACCCTCACGCCATGATCCCATGGTTAACCCATGACCCTCACGCCATGATCCCATGGTTAACCCATGACCCTCACGCCATGATCCCATGGTTAACCCATGACCCTCACGCCATGATCCCATGGTTAACCCATGACCCTCACGCCATGATCCCATGGTTAACCCATGACCCTCACGCCAAGATCCCATGGTTAACCCATGACCCTCACGCCAAGATCCCATGGTTAACCCATGACCCTCACGCCATGATCCCATGGTTAACCCATGACCCTCACGCCATGATCCCATGGTTAACCCATGACCCTCACGCCATGATCCCATGGTTAACCCATGACCCTCACGCCAAGATCCCATGGTTAACCCATGACCCTCACGCCAAGATCCCATGGTTAACCCATGACCCTCACGCCAAGATCCCATGGTTAACCCATGACCCTCACGCCATGATCCCATGGTTAACCCATGACCCTCACGCCATGATCCCATGGTTAACCCATGATCCTCACCCATGACCCATGATCCCATGGTTAACCCATGACCCTCACGCCATGATCCCATGGTTAACCCATGACCCTCACGCCAAGATCCCATGGTTAACCCATGACCCTCACGCCATGATCCCATGGTTAACCCATGACCCTCACGCCATGATCCCATGGTTAACCCATGACCCTCACGCCAAGATCCCATGGTTAACCCATGACCCTCACGCCAAGATCCCATGGTTAACCCATGACCCTCACGCCAAGATCCCATGGTTAACCCATGACCCTCACGCCAAGATCCCATGGTTAACCCATGACCCTCACGCCATGATCCCATGGTTAACCCATGACCCTCACGCCATGATCCCATGGTTAACCCATGACCCTCACGCCATGATCCCATGGTTAACCCATGACCCTCACGCAATGATCCCATGGTTAACCCATGACCCTCACGCCATGATCCCATGGTTAACCCATGACCCTCACGCCATGATCCCATGGTTAACCCATGACCCTCACGCCAAGATCCCATGGTTAACCCATGACCCTCACGCCATGATCCCATGGTTAACCCATGACCCTCACGCCATGATCCCATGGTTAACCCATGACCCTCACGCCAAGATCCCATGGTTAACCCATGACCCTCACGCCATGATCCCATGGTTAACCCATGACCCTCACGCCATGATCCCATGGTTAACCCATGACCCTCACGCCATGATCCCATGGTTAACCCATGACCCTCACGCCATGATCCCATGGTTAACCCATGACCCTCATGCCAAGATCCCATGGTTAACCCATGACCCTCTTGCCATGATCCCATGGTTAACCCATGACCCTCACGCCATGATCCCATGGTTAACCCATGACCCTCACCAAGATCCCATGGTTAACCCATGACCCTCACGCCATGATCCCATGGTTAACCCATGACCCTCACGCCATGATCCCATGGTTAACCCATGACCCTCACGCCAAGATCCCATGGTTAACCCATGACCCTCACGCCATGATCCCATGGTTAACCCATGACCCTCACGCCAAGATCCCATGGTTAACCCATGACCCTCACGCCATGATCCCATGGTTAACCCATGACCCTCACGCCATGATCCCATGGTTAACCCATGACCCTCACGCCAAGATCCCATGGTTAACCCATGACCCTCACGCCATGATCCCATGGTTAACCCATGACCCTCACGCCATGATCCCATGGTTAACCCATGACCCTCACGCCATGATCCCATGGTTAACCCATGACCCTCACGCCATGATCCCATGGTTAACCCATGACCCTCACGCCAAGATCCCATGGTTAACCCATGACCCTCACGCCATGATCCCATGGTTAACCCATGACCCTCACGCCATGATCCCATGGTTAACCCATGACCCTCACGCCATGATCCCATGGTTAACCCATGACCCTCACGCCATGATCCCATGGTTAACCCATGACCCTCACGCCAAGATCCCATGGTTAACCCATGACCCCTTGCCATGATCCCATGGTTAACCCATGACCCTCACGCCATGATCCCATGGTTAACCCATGACCCTCTTGCCATGATCCCATGGTTAACCCATGACCCTCACGCCATGATCCCATGGTTAACCCATGACCCTCACGCCATGATCCCATGGTTAACCCATGACCCTCACGCCATGATCCCATGGTTAACCCATGACCCTCACGCCATGATCCCATGGTTAACCCATGACCCTCATGCCATGATCCCATGGTTAACCCATGACCCTCACGCCATGATCCCATGGTTAACCCATGACCCTCACGCCATGATCCCATGGTTAACCCATGACCCTCACCAAGATCCCATGGTTAACCCATGACCCTCACGCCATGATCCCATGGTTAACCCATGACCCTCACGCCATGATCCCATGGTTAACCCATGACCCTCTTGCCAAGATCCCATGGTTAACCCATGACCCTCACGCCATGATCCCATGGTTAACCCATGACCCTCACGCCAAGATCCCATGGTTAACCCATGACCCTCACGCCATGATCCCATGGTTAACCCATGACCCTCACGCCATGATCCCATGGTTAACCCATGACCCTCACGCCATGATCCCATGGTTAACCCATGACCCTCACGCCATGATCCCATGGTTAACCCATGACCCTCACGCCATGATCCCATGGTTAACCCATGACCCTCACGCCATGATCCCATGGTTAACCCATGACCCTCACGCCATGATCCCATGGTTAACCCATGACCCTCACGCCAAGATCCCATGGTTAACCCATGACCCTCACGCCATGATCCCATGGTTAACCCATGACCCTCACGCCATGATCCCATGGTTAACCCATGACCCTCACGCCATGATCCCATGGTTAACCCATGACCCTCACGCCATGATCCCATGGTTAACCCATGACCCTCACGCCAAGATCCCATGGTTAACCCATGACCCTCACGCCATGATCCCATGGTTAACCCATGACCCTCACGCCATGATCCCATGGTTAACCCATGACCCTCTTGCCATGATCCCATGGTTAACCCATGACCCTCACGCCATGATCCCATGGTTAACCCATGACCCTCACGCCATGATCCCATGGTTAACCCATGACCCTCACGCCATGATCCCATGGTTAACCCATGACCCTCACGCCATGATCCCATGGTTAACCCATGACCCTCACGCCATGATCCCATGGTTAACCCATGACCCTCACGCCATGATCCCATGGTTAACCCATGATCCTCACGCAATGATCCCATGGTTAACCCATGACCCTCACGCCATGATCCCATGGTTAACCCATGACCCTCACGCCAAGATCCCATGGTTAACCCATGACCCTCACGCCAAGATCCCATGGTTAACCCATGACCCTCACGCCATGATCCCATGGTTAACCCATGACCCTCACGCCATGATCCCATGGTTAACCCATGACCCTCACGCCATGATCCCATGGTTAACCCATGACCCTCACGCCATGATCCCATGGTTAACCCATGACCCTCACGCCATGATCCCATGGTTAACCCATGACCCTCACGCCATGATCCCATGGTTAACCCATGACCCTCACGCCATGATCCCATGGTTAACCCATGACCCTCACGCCAAGATCCCATGGTTAACCCATGACCCTCACGCCAAGATCCCATGGTTAACCCATGACCCTCACGCCATGATCCCATGGTTAACCCATGACCCTCACGCCATGATCCCATGGTTAACCCATGACCCTCACGCCATGATCCCATGGTTAACCCATGACCCTCACGCCAAGATCCCATGGTTAACCCATGACCCTCACGCCAAGATCCCATGGTTAACCCATGACCCTCACGCCAAGATCCCATGGTTAACCCATGACCCTCACGCCATGATCCCATGGTTAACCCATGACCCTCACGCCATGATCCATGGTTAACCCATGATTACCCATGACCCATCAAGATCCCATGGTTAACCCATGACCCTCACGCCATGATCCCATGGTTAACCCATGACCCTCACGCCAAGATCCCATGGTTAACCCATGACCCTCACGCCATGATCCCATGGTTAACCCATGACCCTCACGCCATGATCCCATGGTTAACCCATGACCCTCACGCCAAGATCCCATGGTTAACCCATGACCCTCACGCCAAGATCCCATGGTTAACCCATGACCCTCACGCCATGATCCCATGGTTAACCCATGACCCTCACGCCATGATCCCATGGTTAACCCATGACCCTCACGCCATGATCCCATGGTTAACCCATGACCCTCACGCCATGATCCCATGGTTAACCCATGACCCTCACGCCATGATCCCATGGTTAACCCATGACCCTCACGCAATGATCCCATGGTTAACCCATGACCCTCTTGCCATGATCCCATGGTTAACCCATGACCCTCACGCCATGATCCCATGGTTAACCCATGACCCTCACGCCAAGATCCCATGGTTAACCCATGACCCTCACGCCATGATCCCATGGTTAACCCATGACCCTCACGCCATGATCCCATGGTTAACCCATGACCCTCACGCCAAGATCCCATGGTTAACCCATGACCCTCACGCCATGATCCCATGGTTAACCCATGACCCTCACGCCATGATCCCATGGTTAACCCATGACCCTCACGCCATGATCCCATGGTTAACCCATGACCCTCACGCCATGATCCCATGGTTAACCCATGACCCTCACGCCAAGATCCCATGGTTAACCATGACCCTCTTGCCATGATCCCATGGTTAACCCATGACCCTCACGCCATGATCCCATGGTTAACCCATGACCCTCACCAAGATCCCATGGTTAACCCATGACCCTCACGCCATGATCCCATGGTTAACCCATGACCCTCACGCCATGATCCCATGGTTAACCCATGACCCTCACGCCAAGATCCCATGGTTAACCCATGACCCTCACGCCATGATCCCATGGTTAACCCATGACCCTCACGCCATGATCCCATGGTTAACCCATGATCCTCACGCCATGATCCCATGGTTAACCCATGACCCTCACGCCATGATCCCATGGTTAACCCATGACCCTCACGCCAAGATCCCATGGTTAACCCATGACCCTCACGCCATGATCCATGGTTAACCCATGACCCTCACGCCATGATCCCATGGTTAACCCATGACCCTCACGCCAAGATCCCATGGTTAACCCATGACCCTCACGCCATGATCCCATGGTTAACCCATGACCCTCACGCCATGATCCCATGGTTAACCCATGACCCTCACGCCAAGATCCCATGGTTAACCCATGACCCTCACGCCATGATCCCATGGTTAACCCATGACCCTCACGCCATGATCCCATGGTTAACCCATGACCCTCACGCCATGATCCCATGGTTAACCCATGACCCTCACGCCATGATCCCATGGTTAACCCATGACCCTCACGCCAAGATCCCATGGTTAACCCATGACCCTCACGCCAAGATCCCATGGTTAACCCATGACCCTCACGCCATGATCCCATGGTTAACCCATGACCCTCACGCCATGATCCCATGGTTAACCCATGACCCTCACGCCATGATCCCATGGTTAACCCATGACCCTCATGCCAAGATCCCATGGTTAACCCATGACCCTCACGCCAAGATCCCATGGTTAACCCATGACCCTCACGCCAAGATCCCATGGTTAACCCATGACCCTCACGCCATGATCCCATGGTTAACCCATGACCCTCACGCCATGATCCCATGGTTAACACCCATGACCCTCTTGCCAAGATCCCATGGTTAACCCATGACCCTCACGCCATGATCCCATGGTTAACCCATGACCCTCACGCCAAGATCCCATGGTTAACCCATGACCCTCACGCCATGATCCCATGGTTAACCCATGACCCTCACGCCATGATCCCATGGTTAACCCATGACCCTCACGCCAAGATCCCATGGTTAACCCATGACCCTCACGCCAAGATCCCATGGTTAACCCATGACCCTCACGCCATGATCCCATGGTTAACCCATGACCCTCACGCCATGATCCCATGGTTAACCCATGACCCTCACGCCATGATCCCATGGTTAACCCATGACCCTCACGCCATGATCCCATGGTTAACCCATGACCCTCACGCCATGATCCCATGGTTAACCCATGATCCTCACGCAATGATCCCATGGTTAACCCATGACCCTCACGCCATGATCCCATGGTTAACCCATGACCCTCACGCCATGATCCCATGGTTAACCCATGACCCTCACGCCAAGATCCCATGGTTAACCCATGACCCTCACGCCATGATCCATGGTTAACCCATGACCCTCACGCCATGATCCCATGGTTAACCCATGACCCTCACGCCATGATCCCATGGTTAACCCATGACCCTCACGCCATGATCCCATGGTTAACCCATGACCCTCACGCCATGATCCCATGGTTAACCCATGACCCTCACGCCAAGATCCCATGGTTAACCCATGACCCTCACGCCATGATCCCATGGTTAACCCATGACCCTCACGCCAAGATCCCATGGTTAACCCATGACCCTCACGCCAAGATCCCATGGTTAACCATGACCCTCACGCCATGATCCCATGGTTAACCCATGACCCTCACGCCATGATCCCATGGTTAACCCATGACCCTCACGCCATGATCCCATGGTTAACCCATGACCCTCACGCCAAGATCCCATGGTTAACCCATGACCCTCACGCCAAGATCCCATGGTTAACCCATGACCCTCACGCCAAGATCCCATGGTTAACCCATGACCCTCACGCCATGATCCCATGGTTAACCCATGACCCTCACGCCATGATCCCATGGTTAACCCATGATTACCCATGACCCATCCAAGATCCCATGGTTAACCCATGACCCTCACGCCATGATCCCATGGTTAACCCATGACCCTCACGCCATGATCCCATGGTTAACCCATGACCCTCACGCCATGATCCCATGGTTAACCCATGACCCTCACGCCATGATCCCATGGTTAACCCATGACCCTCACGCCATGATCCCATGGTTAACCCATGACCCTCATGCCAAGATCCCATGGTTAACCCATGACCCTCACGCCATGATCCCATGGTTAACCCATGACCCTCACGCCAAGATCCCATGGTTAACCCATGACCCTCACGCCATGATCCCATGGTTAACCCATGACCCTCACGCCATGATCCCATGGTTAACCCATGACCCTCACGCCATGATCCCATGGTTAACCCATGATCCTCACGCAATGATCCCATGGTTAACCCATGACCCTCTTGCCATGATCCCATGGTTAACCCATGACCCTCACGCCATGATTCCATGGTTAACCCATGACCCTCACGCCAAGATCCCATGGTTAACCCATGACCCTCACGCCATGATCCCATGGTTAACCCATGACCCTCACGCCATGATCCCATGGTTAACCCATGACCCTCACGCCATGATCCCATGGTTAACCCATGACCCTCACGCCATGATCCCATGGTTAACCCATGACCCTCACGCCATGATCCCATGGTTAACCCATGACCCTCACGCCATGATCCCATGGTTAACCCATGACCCTCACGCCATGATCCCATGGTTAACCCATGACCCTCACGCCAAGATCCCATGGTTAACCATGACCCTCTTGCCATGATCCCATGGTTAACCCATGACCCTCACGCCATGATCCCATGGTTAACCCATGACCCTCACCAAGATCCCATGGTTAACCCATGACCCTCACGCCATGATCCCATGGTTAACCCATGACCCTCACGCCATGATCCCATGGTTAACCCATGACCCTCACGCCAAGATCCCATGGTTAACCCATGACCCTCACGCCATGATCCCATGGTTAACCCATGACCCTCACGCCATGATCCCATGGTTAACCCATGATCCTCACGCCATGATCCCATGGTTAACCCATGACCCTCACGCCATGATCCCATGGTTAACCCATGACCCTCACGCCAAGATCCCATGGTTAACCCATGACCCTCACGCCATGATCCATGGTTAACCCATGACCCTCACGCCATGATCCCATGGTTAACCCATGACCCTCACGCCAAGATCCCATGGTTAACCCATGACCCTCACGCCATGATCCCATGGTTAACCCATGACCCTCACGCCATGATCCCATGGTTAACCCATGACCCTCACGCCATGATCCCATGGTTAACCCATGACCCTCACGCCATGATCCCATGGTTAACCCATGACCCTCACGCCATGATCCCATGGTTAACCCATGACCCTCACGCCAAGATCCCATGGTTAACCCATGACCCTCACGCCATGATCCCATGGTTAACCCATGACCCTCACGCCAAGATCCCATGGTTAACCCATGACCCTCACGCCAAGATCCCATGGTTAACCCATGACCCTCACGCCATGATCCCATGGTTAACCCATGACCCTCACGCCATGATCCCATGGTTAACCCATGACCCTCACGCCATGATCCCATGGTTAACCCATGACCCTCACGCCAAGATCCCATGGTTAACCCATGACCCTCACGCCATGATCCCATGGTTAACCCATGACCCTCACGCCAAGATCCCATGGTTAACCCATGACCCTCACGCCATGATCCCATGGTTAACCCATGACCCTCACGCCATGATCCCATGGTTAACCCATGATCCTCACCCATGACCCATAAGATCCCATGGTTAACCCATGACCCTCACGCCATGATCCCATGGTTAACCCATGACCCTCACGCCATGATCCCATGGTTAACCCATGACCCTCACGCCATGATCCCATGGTTAACCCATGACCCTCACGCCAAGATCCCATGGTAACCCATGACCCTCACGCCAAGATCCCATGGTTAACCCATGACCCTCACGCCATGATCCCATGGTTAACCCATGACCCTCACGCCAAGATCCCATGGTTAACCCATGACCCTCACGCCATGATCCCATGGTTAACCCATGACCCTCACGCCATGATCCCATGGTTAACCCATGACCCTCACGCCATGATCCCATGGTTAACCCATGACCCTCACGCCATGATCCCATGGTTAACCCATGACCCTCACGCCAAGATCCCATGGTTAACCCATGACCCTCTTGCCATGATCCCATGGTTAACCCATGACCCTCACGCCATGATCCCATGGTTAACCCATGACCCTCTTGCCAAGATCCCATGGTTAACCCATGACCCTCACGCCATGATCCCATGGTTAACCCATGACCCTCACGCCATGATCCCATGGTTAACCCATGACCCTCATGCCAAGATCCCATGGTTAACCCATGACCCTCACGCCATGATCCCATGGTTAACCCATGACCCTCACGCCAAGATCCCATGGTTAACCCATGACCCTCACGCCATGATCCCATGGTTAACCCATGACCCTCACGCCATGATCCCATGGTTAACCCATGACCCTCACGCCATGATCCCATGGTTAACCCATGACCCTCACGCCATGATCCCATGGTTAACCCATGACCCTCACGCCAAGATCCCATGGTTAACCCATGACCCTCACGCCATGATCCCATGGTTAACCCATGACCCTCACGCCATGATCCCATGGTTAACCCATGACCCTCACGCCATGATCCCATGGTTAACCCATGACCCTCACGCCATGATCCCATGGTTAACCCATGACCCTCACGCCAAGATCCCATGGTTAACCCATGACCCTCACGCCATGATCCCATGGTTAACCCATGACCCTCACCCAATGATCCCATGGTTAACCCATGACCCTCACGCCATGATCCCATGGTTAACCCATGACCCTCACGCCATGATCCCATGGTTAACCCATGACCCTCACGCCATGATCCCATGGTTAACCCATGACCCTCACGCCATGATCCCATGGTTAACCCATGACCCTCACGCAATGATCCCATGGTTAACCCATGACCCTCACGCCATGATCCCATGGTTAACCCATGACCCTCACGCCAAGATCCCATGGTTAACCCATGACCCTCACGCCATGATCCCATGGTTAACCCATGACCCTCACGCCATGATCCCATGGTTAACCCATGACCCTCACGCCATGATCCCATGGTTAACCCATGACCCTCATGCCATGATCCCATGGTTAACCCATGACCCTCACGCCATGAGATCCCATGGTTAACCCATGACCCTCACGCCATGATCCCATGGTTAACCCATGACCCTCACGCCATGATCCCATGGTTAACCCATGACCCTCACGCCATGATCCCATGGTTAACCCATGACCCTCACGCCATGATCCCATGGTTAACCCATGACCCTCACGCCATGATCCCATGGTTAACCCATGACCCTCACGCCATGATCCCATGGTTAACCCATGACCCTCACGCCATGATCCCATGGTTAACCCATGATCCTCACGCAATGATCCCATGGTTAACCCATGACCCTCTTGCCATGATCCCATGGTTAACCCATGACCCTCACGCCAAGATCCCATGGTTAACCCATGACCCTCACGCCAAGATCCCATGGTTAACCCATGACCCTCACCCCATGATCCCTTGGTTAACCCATGACCCTCACCCCATGATCCCATGGTTAACCCATGACCCTCTTGCCATGATCCCATGGTTAACCCATGACCCTCACGCCAAGATCCCATGGTTAACCCATGACCCTCACGCCAAGATCCCATGGTTAACCCATGACCCTCACGCCATGATCCCATGGTTAACCCATGACCCTCACGCCATGATCCATGGTTAACCCATGATCCTCACGCAATGATCCCATGGTTAACCCATGACCCTCTTGCCATGATCCCATGGTTAACCCATGACCCTCACGCCAAGATCCCATGGTTAACCATGACCCTCACGCCAAGATCCCATGGTTAACCCATGACCCTCACGCCATGATCCCATGGTTAACCCATGACCCTCACGCCATGATCCCATGGTTAACCCATGACCCTCATGCCAAGATCCCATGGTTAACCCATGACCCTCACGCCATGATCCCATGGTTAACCCATGACCCTCACGCCATGATCCCATGGTAACCCATGATCCTCACGCAATGATCCCATGGTTAACCCATGACCCTCTTGCCATGATCCCATGGTTAACCCATGACCCTCACGCCATGATCCCATGGTTAACCCATGACCCTCACGCCAAGATCCCATGGTTAACCCATGACCCTCACGCCATGATCCCATGGTTAACCCATGACCCTCACGCCATGATCCCATGGTTAACCCATGACCCTCACGCCAAGATCCCATGGTTAACCCATGACCCTCACGCCAATCCCATGGTTAACCCATGACCCTCACGCCATGATCCCATGGTTAACCCATGATCCTCACGCAATGATCCCATGGTTAACCCATGACCCTCTTGCCATGATCCCATGGTTAACCCATGACCCTCACGCCAAGATCCCATGGTTAACCCATGACCCTCACGCCATGGTTAACCCATGACCCTCACGCCATGATCCCATGGTTAACCCATGACCCTCACGCCATGATCCCATGACCCTCACGCCATGATCCCATGGTTAACCCATGATCACCATGCCATGATCCCATGGTTAACCCATGACCCTCATCCATGATCCCATGGATCCATGATCGGTTACCATGACCATGCCATGACCTCCATGATCCCATGGTTAACCCATGACCAGCCAACCCTCACACCCTCATCCCAATCCATCCATGGTTGGACCATGACCCTCACGCCATGATGGTTAACCCATGATGACCCTCATGCCTCATGGTTAACCCCCTCACGTCCCATGGTTAACCATGACCATGAGATCCCATGGCTCATGACCATGATCCCATGGTTACCCATGACCCTCAAGACCATGATCCATGGTTAACCCATGCCATGATCCCATGATGTGATCCATGGTTAACCATGACCCCTCCACCCAAGATCCCATGGTTAACCATGACCATGACCATCCCATGACCACCTCACGCCATGATCCATGGTTAACCCATGACCCTCCATGATATAGGTTAACCCATGACCCTCACCCATAATGGTTAACCCATGACCTCCCATGATCATGGGTTAACCCATGGTTCACGCCATGATCCCATGGTTAACCCATGACCCTCACGCCAAGATCCCCCATGAGCCCCATGAGACCCACAACCCATATGGTTAACCCATGACCCCATTGATCCATGGTTAACCCATGACCTTGCCATGATCCCATGGTTAACCCATGACCCTCACGCCATGATCCCATGGTTAACCCATGACCCTCACGCCATGATCCCATGGTTAACCCATGACCCTCACGCCATGATCCCATGGTTAACCCATGACCCTCAGCCATGATCCCATGGTTAACCCATGACCCTCACGCCAAGATCCCATGGTTAACCCATGACCCTCACGCCAAGATCCCATGGTTAACCCATGACCCTCACGCCATGATCCCATGGTTAACCCATGACCCTCACGCCATGATCCCATGGTTAACCCATGACCCTCACGCCATGATCCCATGGTTAACCCATGACCCTCACGCCATGATCCCATGGTTAACCCATGACCCTCACGCCAAGATCCCATGGTTAACCCATGACCCTCACGCCATGATCCCATGGTTAACCCATGACCCTCAGCCATGATCCCATGGTTAACCCATGACCCTCACGCCATGATCCCATGGTTAACCCATGACCCTCACGCCATGATCCCATGGTTAACCCATGACCCTCACGCCATGATCCCATGGTTAACCCATGACCCTCACGCCAAGATCCCATGGTTAACCCATGACCCTCACCCCATGATCCCATGGTTAACCCATGACCCTCACGCCATGATCCCATGGTTAACCCATGACCCTCACGCCATGATCCCATGGTTAACCCATGACCCTCATGCCATGATCCCATGGTTAACCCATGACCCTCACGCCATGATCCCATGGTTAACCCATGACCCTCTTGCCATGATCCCATGGTTAACCCATGACCCTCACGCCATGATCCCATGGTTAACCCATGACCCTCACGCCATGATCCCATGGTTAACCCATGACCCTCACGCCATGATCCCATGGTTAACCCATGATCCTCACGCCATGATCCCATGGTTAACCCATGACCCTCACGCCAAGATCCCATGGTTAACCCATGACCCTCACGCCAAGATCCCATGGTTAACCCATGACCCTCACGCCATGATCCCATGGTTAACCCATGATCCTCACGCAATGATCCCATGGTTAACCCATGACCCTCATGCCATGATCCCATGGTTAACCCATGACCCTCACGCCATGATCCCATGGTTAACCCATGACCCTCACGCCAAGATCCCATGGTTAACCCATGACCCTCACCCCATGATCCCATGGTTAACCCATGACCCTCACGCCATGATCCCATGGTTAACCCATGACCCTCTTGCCATGATCCCATGGTTAACCCATGACCCTCACGCCAAGATCCCATGGTTAACCCATGACCCTCACGCCATGATCCCATGGTTAACCCATGACCCTCACGCCAAGATCCCATGGTTAACCCATGACCCTCACGCCATGATCCCATGGTTAACCCATGACCCTCACGCCATGATCCCATGGTTAACCCATGATCCTCACGCCATGATCCCATGGTTAACCCATGACCCTCACGCCATGATCCCTTGGTTAACCCATGACCCTCACGCCATGATCCCATGGTTAACCCATGACCCTCACGCCAAGATCCCATGGTTAACCCATGACCCTCACGCCAAGATCCCATGGTTAACCCATGACCCTCACGCCATGATCACATGGTTAACCCTTCACGCAATGATCCCATGGTTAACCCATGACCCTCTTGCCATGATCCCATGGTTAACCCATGACCCTCACGCCATGATCCCATGGTTAACCCATGACCCTCACGCCAAGATCCCATGGTTAACCCATGACCCTCACGCCATGATCCCATGGTTAACCCATGACCCTCACGCCATGATCCCATGGTTAACCCATGACCCTCACGCCATGATCCCATGGTTAACCCATGACCCTCACGCCAAGATCCCATGGTTAACCCATGACCCTCATGCCATGATCCCATGGTTAACCCATGACCCTCACGCCATGATCCCATGGTTAACCCATGACCCTCACGCCAAGATCCCATGGTTAACCCATGACCCTCACGCCAAGATCCCATGGTTAACCCATGACCCTCACGCCATGATCCCATGGTTAACCCATGATCCTCACGCAATGATCCCATGGTTAACCCATGACCCTCTTGCCATGATCCCATGGTTAACCCATGACCCTCACGCCATGATCCCATGGTTAACCCATGACCCTCGCCAAGATCCCATGGTTAACCCATGACCCTCACGCCATGATCCCATGGTTAACCCATGACCCTCACGCAATGATCCCATGGTTAACCCATGACCCTCATGCCATGGTCCTATAACCCTCACGCCATGATCCCATGGTTAACCCATGACCCTCAGCCAAGATCCCATGGTTAACCCATGACCCTCACCATGATCCCATGGTTAACCCATGACCCTCACGCCATGATCCCATGGTTAACCCATGACCTATTTGCCAAGATCCCATGGTTAACCCATGACCCTCACCATGATCCCATGGTTAACCCATGACCCTCACGCCATGATCCCATGGTTAACCCATGACCCATTTGCCAAGATCCCATGGTTAACCCATGACCCTCACACCATGATCCCCATGCCAAGATCCCATGGTTAACCCATGACCCTCACGCCATGATCCCATGGTTAACCCATGACCCTCACGCCATGATCCCATGGTTAACCCATGACCCTCACGCCAAGATCCCATGGTTAACCCATGACCCTCACCTCATGATCCCATGGTTAACCCATGACCCTCACGCCATGATCCCATGGTTAACCCATGACCCTCACGCCATGATCCCATGGTTAACCCATGATCCTCACGCAATGATCCCATGGTTAACCCATGACCCTCACGCCATGATCCCATGGTTAACCCATGACCCTCACGCCATGATCCCATGGTTAACCCATGACCCTCACGCCAAGATCCCATGGTTAACCCATGACCCTCACCCTATGATCCCATGGTTAACCCATGACCCTCACGCCATGATCCCATGGTTAACCCATGACCCTCTCGCCATGATCCCATGGTTAACCCATGACCCTCACACCATGATCCCATGGTTAACCCATGAACCTTGATCCCATGACCCTCACGCCATGATCCCATGGTTAACCCATGACCCTCACGCCAAGATCCCATGGTTAACCCATGACCCTCACGCCATGATCCCATGGTTAACCCATGACCCTCTTGCCAAGATCCCATGGTTAACCCATGACCCTCACGCCAAGATCCCATGGTTAACCCATGACCCTCACGCCATGATCCCATGGTTAACCCATGATCCTCACGCAATGATCCCATGGTTAACCCATGACCCTCTTGCCATGATCCCATGGTTAACCCATGACCCTCACGCCATGATCCCATGGTTAACCCATGACCCTCACGCCAAGATCCCATGGTTAACCCATGACCCTCACGCCATGATCCCATGGTTAACCCATGACCCTCATCCCATGATCCCATGGTTAACCCATGACCCTCACGCCATGATCCCATGGTTAACCCATGACCCTCACCCAAGATCCCATGGTTAACCCATGACCCTCACGCCATGATCCCATGGTTAACCCATGACCCTCACGCCATGATCCCCTGGTTAACCCATGACCCTCACACCATGATCCCATGGTTAACCCATGACCCTCACGCCATGATCCCATGGTTAACCCATGACCCTCTTGCCAAGATCCCATGGTTAACCCATGACCCTCACGCCATGATCCCATGGTTAACCCATGACCCTCACGCCATGATCCCATGGTTAACCCATGACCCTCACGCCATGATCACATGGTTAACCCATGATCCTCACGCCAAGATCCCATGGTTAACCCATGACCCTCACCCCATGATCCCATGGTTAACCCATGACCCTCACCCCATAATCCCATGGTTAACCCATGACCCTCACCTCAAGATCCCATGGTTAACCCATGACCCTCTTGCCATGATCCCATGGTTAACCCATGACCCTCACGCCATGATCCCATGGTTAACCCATGACCCTCACGCCATGATCCCATGGTTAACCCATGACCCTCACGCCATGATCCCATGGTTAACCCATGACCCTCACGCCATGATCCCATGGTTAACCCATGACCCTCACGCCAAGATCCCATGGTTAACCCATGACCCTCACCCTATGATCCCATGGTTAACCCATGACCCTCACGCCATGATCCCATGGTTAACCCATGACCCTCACCCCATGATCCCATGGTTAACCCATGACCCTCTTGCCATGATCCCATGGTTAACCCATGACCCTCACGCAATGATCCCATGGTTAACCCATGACCCTCTTGCCATGATCCCATGGTTAACCCATGACCCTCACGCCATGATCCCATGGTTAACCCATGACCCTCTTGCCAAGATCCCATGGTTAACCCATGACCCTCACGCCATGATCCCATGGTTAACCCATGACCCTCACGCCATGATCCCATGGTTAACCCATGACCCATTTGCCATGATCCCATGGTTAACCCATGACCCTCACACCATGATCCCATGGTTAACCCATGACCCTCACGCCATGATCACATGGTTAACCCATGACCCTCACGCAATGATCCCATGGTTAACCCATGACCCTCTTGCCATGATCCCATGGTTAACCCATGACCCTCACGCCATGATCCCATGGTTAACCCATGACCCTCACGCCAAGATCCCATGGTTAACCCATGACCCTCACGCCAAGATCCCATGGTTAACCCATGACCCTCACCCTATGATCCCATGGTTAACCCATGACCCTCACGCCATGATCCCATGGTTAACCCATGACCCTCTTGCCATGATCCCATGGTTAACCCATGACCCTCACACCATGATCCCATGGTTAACCCATGACCCTCTTACCATGATCAAATGACCCTCACGCCATGATCCCATGGTTAACCCATGACCCTCACGCCAAGATCCCATGGTTAACCCATGACCCTCACGCCATGATCCCATGGTTAACCCATGACCCATTTGCCAAGATCCCATGGTTAACCCATGACCCTCACGCCAAGATCCCATGGTTAACCCATGACCCTCTTGCCATGATCCCATGGTTAACCCATGATCCTCACGCAATGATCCCATGGTTAACCCATGACCCTCATGCCATGATCCCATGGTTAACCCATGACCCTCACGCCATGATCCCATGGTTAACCCATGACCCTCACGCCATGATCCCATGGTTAACCCATGACCCTCACGCCATGATCCCATGGTTAACCCATGACCCTCACGCCAAGATCCCATGGTTAACCCATGACCCTCACCCTATGATCCCTTGGTTAACCCATGACCCTCACGCCATGATCCCATGGTTAACCCATGACCCTCTTGCCATGATCCCATGGTTAACCCATGACCCTCACACCATGATCCCATGGTTTACCCATGACCCTCTTACCAAGATCCCATGACCCTCACGCCATGATCCCATGGTTAACCCATGACCCTCACACAAAGATCCCATGGTTAACCCATGACCCTCACGCCATGATGATCCCATGGTTAACCCATGACCCATTTGCCAAGATCCCATGGTTAACCCATGACCCTCACACCATGATCCCATGGTTAACCCATGACCCTCTCGCCATGATCCCATGGTTAACCCATGATCCTCACGCAATGATCCCATGGTTAACCCATGACCCTCTTGCCATGATCCCATGGTTAACCCATGACCCTCACGCCATGATCCCATGGTTAACCCATGACCCTCATGCCAAGATCCCATGGTTAACCCATGACCCTCACGCCATGATCCCATGGTTAACCCATGACCCTCATCCCATGATCCCATGGTTAACCCATGACCCTCACGCCATGATCCCATGGTTAACCCATGACCCATTAGCCTTGATCCCATGGTTAACCCATGACCCTCACACCATGATCCCATGGTTAACCCATGACCCTCACGCCATGATCCCATGGTTAACCCATGACCCTCACACCATGATCCCATGGTTAACCCATGACCCTCACGCCATGATCCCATGGTTAACCCATGACCCACTTGCCAAGATCCTAGGGTTAACCCATGACCCTCACACCATGATCCCATGGTTAACCCATGACCCTCACGCCATGATCCCATGGTTAACCCATGACCCTCACGCCATGATCCCATGGTTAACCCATGATCCTCATGCAAAGATCCCATGGTTAACCCATGACCCTCACCCCATGATCCCATGGTTAACCAATGACCCTCACCCCATGATCCCATGGTAAACCCATGACCCTCACCTCAAGATCCCATGGTTAACCCATGACCCTCTTGCCATGATCACATGGTTAACCCATGACCCTCACGCCATGATCACTTGGTTAACCCATGATCCTCACGCAATGATCCCATGGTTAACCCATGACCCTCATGCCATGATCCCATGGTTAACCCATGACCCTCACGCCATGATCCCATGGTTAACCCATGACACTCACTACAAGATTCCATGGTTAACCCATGACCCTCACCCTATGATCCCATGGTTAACCCATGACCCTCACGCCATGATCCCATGGTTAACCCAAGACCCTAACGCCATTCTCCTTTTGAGGTTGTTTATGAATTTAACCCTTTAACTCCTCTTGATTTATTGCCATTGCCTAACTCTTCAATTTTAAAGCATAAGGATGGAAAGGCCAAGGCTGAATATGTGAGCAAGTTACATGAGCAGGTGAAGATCCAAATTGAGAAGAGGACCGAAAGTTATGCAAGACAAGCCAACAAAGGGAGGAGGAAGGTGGTCTTTGAACCCGGAGATTGGGTTTGGGTGCATATGAGATAAGAGAGGTTTCCTTCTCAAAGGAAATCTAAACTTCACCCAAGGGGTGATGGTCCATTCCAAGTGGTGGCCAAGATTAATGACAATGCCTACAAGTTGGATCTTCCAAGTGAGCATGGGGGTATTAGTGCAACTTTTAATGTGGCTGATTTGTCTCTTTTTGATGTAGGTGATGAAGATTTCAATTCGAGGTCGAATTCACTTAAAGAAGGAGGGGATGATGTAAGCCCAATGGAGACCAACTTGGACCAGGAAGCCATCCAAGGTCTTGGAGGCCCAATGACAAGAGCAAGAGCAAAGAATGCCCAAGAAGCTCTAACTCAATTGGTGGCATTCTTAATGGACTCAAGCCCAAGTGCCCAACAAGGAGACAATGAGCCCAAGTTAATAACTTGGCTCACTCATGAAGAAGGGTTGGCGAGCTCATGAAGGCTAGTGGGGTTCATTAGTTGTTTTTCCATTTTAATTCAATAAGTGTTGTGGAATTATGTAAGTGGGTCCATCATTTGATGCAGCCCACCTTTTATTTTTCTGCACATGTTAAATAGTTTGGATTCCTTTTGATGATTAATATGGGGGTTACACTTTTAATGTGAGAAGCAAGTGTAACCACCCATATTCTTTTGTATTGTAGGCGTGTTAATTAGGGGTTTGGGGGCTGATTTGATTACATGTTTAGTGGTCATTAGTGATATCATTAGGCCAATCAAGGTGGGGGTTATGGTTGATTTTGGCAACCAAGAGTTGGCAGACCACTCTATGTATTTCGTCCCTTCATTCAGAAATAACAACTTGGATGTTCATTTGGATTATTTCCATTGAGTGAGACTTGTGTTCTCCTAGGTTCTTGGCTGAACCAAATTTGTTCTTATCAAGAATCCAAGATTCTTGTGGCGAACTTCACAAGGCTTATCAAACAATCTTGTTTGTGGCGCCTATCACCATCTCATTCTCTTCCATTTTCTTTGTTTTCTTCACTTGTTGTTTTTGATACAATATTGAACTCAAGTGATACTATATTTTGAAAGGTGATTGAGTTTTGTTTTTCTGGAAATTCAACCAAAAAGATCTTGTAAAGGCATCCCATCATTTGGATGTCATCAAGTGGTATCAAAGCTTGGTTTTGGTTGAATTTGATAATCTTGTGTTCTTCATCTACTTACTAGTTTTCTTTCTTTTCTTTCAAACCCAAAATCAAAAACAAAATACTACTTTGATTCTGTTTGTGAAGGGATGTTTTCAAAATTGTGTTATTGCTCAAAAAAAAAAAAAAATTTTATTTCGTATTTTCCAGAAGTGATCACATGCAAGCCGTGACAACCATCACGCCCGTGACACAAAAGTTGTGACTTCCAGAGAGCATCACGGCCAGGCCGTGAGCTACATCACGGCCAGGCCGTGAGCTACATTACGGCCGTGTGATACCAAGAGGCCTTGATCCAGAGAGGATCACGGGTAGGCCGTGATATACATCACGCCCGTGACCCAATTACATAAAAAAAAAAAATTGAGCAATTTGTGTACTTGAACCATTTCCTTTCCTCCTTTGCTTCTTTGTTTCCAAAACCTTTATTTCTAGCCTTTCCTTTTTGTTCTTTGTTTGAAAAGTTTTTGTGATTTTTGTTACTTGAACTTTTGGATTTTTGTGTGTTTGTGTTTGATTCTTCTAAGAACTCAAGGTGAACACTGAGAGGAAAAAGGCAAGAGTGAAATATACATTCTGTGTGGAAAAAAGCCAAAAAGAGTGAAAAAGAAGAAACTTTGTGAGAACAAGTGAGAGAGTGTGATGAGAAAGTTATCAAATTTTTCTACTCAAGTCATGGGGGATCATGATAGCTCACCCCCTACTCCAAGAACAGCCGCTCATCAAGCTAGGATGAATAATCAAATCCAAGCTCTTACAAGACAAATGGAGGAGATGCAAGCTAACTATGATAGACAACTTGCTCGACTTCAAAACCATGAAGATTCTAGTGGCTATGAAAGTGACAGAGGAAGGCCTAGAGGAGGTAGAAGAGGTAGGAGGCGTGAAAGAGGAGAGAGACTTGAAGGGGTCAAGATCAAAGTTCCATCCTTTATTGGGAAGAATGATCCCGATGCATACATGGAGTGGGAGATAAAGATGGAACAAGTTTTTGACTGTAATTCATACAATGAAAGCAAGAAGGTAAAAATAGCCGCCCTTGAGTTCAAGGAGTATGCCCTAGTATGGTGGGACCAGTTGCAAAAAGAAAGGAGGAGGTATGAAGAGGGACATATAGAGACGTGGGAAGAGATGAAACATGTGATGAGGAAGAGGTTTGTCCCAAATCACTACCATAGGGACCTATACAACAAATTGCAAAGGTTGACACAAGGCTCTAAAAGTGTTGATGAATATCACAAGGAGATGGAGCTGACCTTGCTTAGGTCTAATTATGATGAAGACAGGGAGGCTACCATGGCTCGGTTTTTACATGGATTGAACCAAGACATACAAGACATAGTGGAACTTCAACATTATGTGGAGCTTGAAGACTTGGTCCAACAAGCAATGAAGGTGGAGCAACAACTTAAGAGGAAGAAGTCCAAATTTACTTCTTCTTCTTCTTCCAAATTCCAATCCTCAAATTGGAAGGACAAGCAAAAGAAGGAGGGTGCACCATCCAAGGAGGCCGTGAGCACTCCTCAAGGGAAGAAGCCTATGGAAGCAAGTTCTAGGAGTCGTGATGTGAAATGCTTTAAATGCCTAGGTCATGGGCACATTGCATCCCAATGCCCAACAAAGAGGACCATGGTAACAAGAAATGGAGAAGTCTTCTCTCAATCCGAGGCTTCAAGTGAGGAGGAGAGTGAAGAAGAGGAGGTCGTTCCGGAAGGTGATTTGTTCATGGTAAGGAGGCTATTGGGGAGTCAAGCAAAGGAACATGAAGAAGGCCAAAGAGAAAATATCTTCCACACTAGATGTCTAGTCCAAGGAAAGGTATGCTCTCTAATCATTGATGGAGGTAGCTGTGCCAATGTGGTAAGTTCTAGAAAGGTGTCTAAATTGAACCTTGTGACTAAGGCGCATCCTAGGCCTTATAGACTCCAATGGCTAAGTGAGGTTGGAGAAATGGTGGTAAACAAACAGGTTGAGGTCCCTTTTTCTATAGGGAAATATCAAGATTGTGTCCTATGTGATGTAGTGCCTATGGAGGCAAGCCACATGTTGTTGGGGAGACCGTGGCAATATGATAGAAAAGCCACTCATGATGGGTTCTCTAATAAGTACTCATTCTTGTACCAAGACCGGAAGGTCATTCTTTCTCCTCTATCTCCAAAAGAAGTTAGTGAGGATCAAATCAAAATGAGAGAGAAAAGAGAGCAAGAGAGAAAAGAAAAGGAGTATGAGAAAAAGAATGAAAAAAAGAGTGAAGAAAAAGTGAAAAAGAATCATGAGAGAAAAAGTGGGAAAAATAGAGAGGAAAAAGAGGGGAAGGAGAGCTTTCTTGCAACAAAAAGTGAGGTTAAAAGTGCCTTGATTTCGAGGCAGCCCCTCTACATGCTCTATTGTAGGGAATCTTGTTTACATGCTAAAGCTTCTAATGAAATATCTTTGTCTGGTGGTGTTAAGAATCTCTTGCAGGAATTTGGAGATGTTTTTCCAAAAGAAGTGCCACATGGCCTTCCACCTTTGAGGGGAATTGAGCACCATATTGATCTTATTCGAGTGCATCCTTGCCTAATAGGCCAGCCTATCGGAGCAACCCTCAAGAGACCAAGGAAATTCAAAAGCAAGTGGAGGAATTGATGACAAAGGGATGGGTGCAAGAAAGTTTAAGCCCATGTGCAGTTCCGGTGATTTTAGTGCCCAAGAAAGATGGAACTTGGAGGATGTGCACGGATTGTAGGGCCGTGAATAACATCACAATCAAGTATAGGCATCCTATCCCTAGACTTGATGATTTACTTGATGAATTGCATGGTGCTTGTGTATTTTCAAAAATTGATTTAAAGAGTGGATACCATCAAATAAGGATAAGAGAGGGTGATGAGTGGAAAACTGCTTTCAAAACTAAATATGGTTTATATGAGTGGATGGTCATGCCTTTTGGGTTAACCAATGCACCTAGCACTTTCATGAGATTAATGAACCATGTTTTAAGGGAGTTTTTGGGAAAATTTGTTGTGGTCTATTTTGATGATATCTTGATTTATAGCAAAAACTTAGATGATCACCTTGAGCATTTAACAAATGTTTTGCTTGTGTTAAGAAAAGACAAATTGTTTGCAAATCTGGAAAAATGTACCTTTTGTGTGGATCATGTGATCTTTCTTGGCTTTGTGATTAATGATAAAGGGGTTCATGTGGATAAGGAAAAGATTAAGGCCATCCAAGATTGGCCAACCCCCAAGAATGTAAGTGAAGTGAGAAGCTTCCATGGCTGGGCTAGCTTCTATAGGAGGTTTGTTAAGGATTTTAGTACCTTGGCAGCACCTCTTAATGAAATAGTCAAAAAGAATGTGGGGTTTAAATGGGGGAAAAACAAGAGCATGCTTTTAAAGAACTTAAGGAAAAGCTCACCCATGCACCAATACTTGTTTTGCCTAATTTTGCTAAATCTTTTGAAATTGAATGTGATGCTTCTAATGTTGGTGTTGGGGCTGTGTTGATGCAAGAGGGGCATCCAATTGCTTATTTTAGTGAGAAATTAAGTGGAGCTGCCCTTAATTATCCCACCTATGATAAGGAATTGTATGCCTTGGTAAGAGCCTTGCAAACTTGGCAACACTATCTATTGCCCAAAGAATTTGTGATTCATAGTGACCATGAGTCTTTGAAATATTTGAAAGGGCAAGGAAAGTTGAATAGAAGACATGCCAAGTGGGTTGAGTTCCTTGAGCAGTTTCCATATGTGGTGAATCACAAGAAAGGTAAGGCCAATGTTGTGGCGGATGCACTTTCAAGGAGATATTCCTTACTTTCCACCTTTGAAACAAAGTTGTTTGGTTTTGAATGTATTAAGGACTTGTATGAGAATGATAATGATTTTTCAAGTATCTATGCTAATTGTGTGCATACAGCCCAAAATGGGTACTTTAGGTACCAAGGTTTTTTGTTTAAAGAAAAGAGATTGTGTGTTCCAAAAAGCTCAATAAGGAATTTGCTTGTGAAAGAGGCGCATGAAGGGGGTTTGATGGGGCATTTTGGGGTCCAAAAGACTTTAGACATGTTGCATGAACATTTTCATTGGCCTCATATGAAGCATGATGTGCAAAAATTTTGTGAAAGATGTATTGTGTGTAAAAAGTCAAAATCTAAAGTGATGCCTCATGGACTTTATACTCCTTTGCCTATTCCTGATTTTCCTTGGGTTGATATATCTATGGACTTTGTTATGGGACTTCCTAGGACAAGGAATGGTAAAGATTCAATATTTGTTGTGGTGGACAGATTTTCAAAAATGGCACATTTTATACCATGCAAAAAAATTGATGATGCTTGTCATGTTGCTGATTTGTTCTTTAAAGAGGTGGTGAGGCTTCTTGGCCTCCCAAGGAGTATTGTAAGTGATAGGGACACCAAGTTCCTTAGTCATTTTTTGGAGGACATTGTGGGGGAAAGCTTGGAACAAAGCTTCTCTTCTCCACTACTTGCCATCCTCAAACGGATGGGCAATCTGAAGTTGTGAATAGGACCCTTTCTTCACTTTTAAGGGCAGTGATTAAAAAGAATATTAAATCTTGGGAGGATTGTTTGCCTCATGTGGAATTTGCTTACAATAGGGTTGTTCATAGTACTACTCAATATTCTCCTTTTGAGGTTGTTTATGGATTTAACCCTTTAACTCCTCTTGATTTATTGCCATTGCCTAACTCTTCAATTTTAAAGCATTAGGATGGAAAGGCCAAGGCTGAATATGTGAGCAAGTTACATGAGCAGGTGAAGATCCAAATTGAGAAGAGGACCGAAAGTTATGCAAGACAAGCCAACAAAGGGAGGAGGAAGGTGGTCTTTGAACTCGGAGATTGGGTTTGGGTGCACATGAGAAAAGAGAGGTTTCCTTCTCAAAGGAAATCTAAACTTCACCCAAGGGGTGATGGTCCATTCCAAGTGGTGGCCAAGATTAATGACAATGCCTACAAGTTGGATCTTCCAAGTGAGCATGGGGGTATTAGTGCAACTTTTAATGTGGCTGATTTGTCTCTTTTTGATGTAGGTGATGAAGATTTCAATTCGATGTCAAATTCACTTAAAGAAGGAGGGGATGATGTAAGCCCAATGGAGACCAACTTGGACCAGGAAGCCATCCAAGATCTTGGAGGCCCAATGACAAGAGCAAGAGCAAAGAAAGCCCAAGAAGCTCTAACTCAATTGGTGGCATTCTTAATGGACTCAAGCCCAAGTGCCCAACAAGGAGACAATGAGCCCAAGTTAATAACTTGGCTCACTCATGAAGAAGGGTTGGCGAGCTCATGAAGGCTAGTGGGGTTCATTAGTTGTTTTTCCATTTTAATTCAATAAGTGTTGTGGAATTATGTAAGTGGGTCCATCATTTGATGCAGCCCACCTTTTATTTTTCTGGACATGTTAAATAGTTTGGATTCCTTTTGATGATTAATATGGGGGTTACACTTTTAATGTGAGAAGCAAGTGTAACCACCCATATTCTTTTGTATTGTAGGCGTGTTAATTAGGGGTTTGGGGGCTGATTTGATTACATGTTTTAGTGGTCATTAGTGATATCATTAGGCCAATCAAGTTGGGGTTATGGTTGATTTTGGCAACCAAGAGTTGGCAGACCACTCTATGTATTTCGTCCCTTCATTCAGAAATAACAACTTGGATGTTCATTTGGATTATTTCCATTGAGTGAGACTTGTGTTCTCCTAGGTTCTTGGCTGAACCAAATTTGTTCTTATCAAGAATCCAAGATTCTTGTGGCGAACTTCACAAGGCTTATCAAACAATCTTGTTTGTGGTGCCTATCACCATCTCAATCTCTTCCATTTTCTTTGTTTTCTTCACTTGTTGTTTTTGATACAATATTGAACTCAAGTGATACTATATTTTGAAAGGTGATTGCGTTTTGTTTTTCTGGAAATTCAACCAAAAAGATCTTGTAAAGGCATCCCATCATTTGGATGTCATCACCACGATCACTTGGTTAACCCATGATCCTCACGCAATGATCCCATGGTTAACCCATGACCCTCACGCCATGATCCCATGGTTAACCCATGACCCTCACGCCAAGATCCCATGGTTAACCCATGACCCTCACGCCATGATCACATGGTTAACCCATGATCCTCACGCAATGATCCCATGGTTAACCCATGACCCTCTTGCCATGATCCCATGGTTAACCCATGACCCTCACGCCAAGATCCCATGGTTAACCCATGACCCTCACGCCAAGATCCCATGGTTAACCCATGACCCTCACGCCATGATCCCATGGTTAACCCATGACCCTCACGCCATGATCCCATGGTTAACCCATGACCCTCACGCCATGATCCCATGGTTAACCCATGACCCTCACGCCAAGATCCCATGGTTAACCCATGACCCTCACGCCATGATCCCATGGTTAACCCATGACCCTCACGCCATGATCCCATGGTTAACCCATGACCCTCACGCCATGATCCCATGGTTAACCCATGACCCTCACGCCATGATCCCATGGTTAACCATGACCCTCACGCCATGATCCCATGGTTAACCCATGACCCTCTTGCCATGATCCCATGGTTAACCCATGACCCTCACGCCATGATCCCATGGTTAACCCATGACCCTCACGCCAAGATCCCATGGTTAACCCATGACCCTCACGCCATGATCCCATGGTTAACCCATGACCCTCACGCCATGATCCCATGGTTAACCCATGACCCTCACGCCAAGATCCCATGGTTAACCCATGACCCTCACGCCATGATCCCATGGTTAACCCATGACCCTCACGCCATGATCCCATGGTTAACCCATGATCCTCACGCAATGATCCCATGGTTAACCCATGACCCTCTTGCCATGATCCCATGGTTAACCCATGACCCTCACGCCATGATCCCATGGTTAACCCATGACCCTCACGCCAAGATCCCATGGTTAACCCATGACCCTCACGCCATGATCCCATGGTTAACCCATGACCCTCACGCCATGATCCCATGGTTAACCCATGACCCTCACGCCATGATCCCATGGTTAACCCATGACCCCAAGATCCCATGGTTAACCCATGACCCTCTTGCCATGATCCCATGGTTAACCCATGACTCACACCATGATCCCATGGTTAACCCATGACCCTCACGCCAAGATCCCATGGTTAACCCATGACCCTCACGCCATGATCCCATGGTTAACCCATGACCCTCACGCCATGATCCCATGGTTAACCCATGATCCTCACGCAATGATCCCATGGTTAACCCATGACCCTCTTGCCATGATCCCATGGTTAACCCATGACCCTCACGCCATGATCCCATGGTTAACCCATGACCCTCACGCCAAGATCCCATGGTTAACCCATGACCCTCACGCCATGATCCCATGGTTAACCCATGACCCTCACGCCATGATCCCATGGTTAACCCATGACCCTCATGCAATGATCCCATGACCCTCACGCCATGATCCCATGGTTAACCCATGACCCTCACCCAAGATCCCATGGTTAACCCATGACCCTCTACCATGATCCCATGGTTAACCCATGACCCTCACGCCATGATCCCATGGTTAACCCATGACCCACCTAATCCCATGGTTAACCCATGACCCTCACGCCATGATCCCATGGTTAACCCATGACCCTCACGCCATGATCCCATGGTTAACCCATGACCCATGCCAAGATCCCATGGTTAACCCATGACCCTCACGCCATGATCCCATGGTTAACCCATGACCCTCACGCCATGATCCCATGGTTAACCCATGACCCTCACGCCATGATCCCATGGTTAACCCATGACCCTCACGCCATGATCCCATGGTTAACCCATGACCCTCACGCCATGATCCCATGGTTAACCCATGACCCTCACGCCATGATCCCATGGTTAACCCATGACCCTCACGCCAAGATCCCATGGTTAACCCATGACCCTCACCCCATGATCCCATGGTTAACCCATGACCCTCATGCCATGATCCCATGGTTAACCCATGACCCTCACGCCATGATCCCATGGTTAACCCATGACCCTCACGCCATGATCCCATGGTTAACCCATGACCCTCACGCCAAGATCCCATGGTTAACCCATGACCCTCACGCCAAGATCCCATGGTTAACCCATGACCCTCACGCCATGATCCCATGGTTAACCCATGACCCTCACCCAATGATCCCATGGTTAACCCATGACCCTCACGCCATGATCCATGGTTAACCCATGACCCTCACGCCAAGATCCCATGGTTAACCCATGACCCTCACGCCATGATCCCATGGTTAACCCATGACCCTCACGCCATGATCCCATGGTTAACCCATGACCCTCACGCCATGATCCCATGGTTAACCCATGACCCTCACGCCATGATCCCATGGTTAACCCATGACCCTCACGCCATGATCCCATGGTTAACCCATGACCCTCACGCCATGATCCCATGGTTAACCCATGATCCTCACGCAATGATCCCATGGTTAACCCATGACCCTCTTGCCATGATCCCATGGTTAACCCATGACCCTCACGCCATGATCCCATGGTTAACCCATGACCCTCACGCCATGATCCCATGGTTAACCCATGACCCTCACGCCATGATCCCATGGTTAACCCATGACCCTCACGCCATGATCCCATGGTTAACCCATGACCCTCATGCCATGACCCTCACGCCATGATCCCATGGTTAACCCATGACCCTCACGCCAAGATCCCATGGTTAACCCATGACCCTCACGCCATGATCACATGGTTAACCCATGATCCTCACGCAATGATCCCATGGTTAACCCATGACCCTCTTGCCATGATCCCATGGTTAACCCATGACCCTCACGCCAAGATCCCATGGCTAACCCATGACCCTCACGCCAAGATCCCATGGTTAACCCATGACCCTCACGCCATGATCCCATGGTTAACCCATGATCCTCACCCAATGATCCCATGGTTAACCCATGACCCTCTTGCCATGATCCCATGGTTAACCCATGACCCTCACGCCAAGATCCCATGGCTAACCCATGACCCTCACGCCAAGATCCCATGGTTAACCCATGACCCTCACGCCATGATCCCATGGTTAACCCATGATCCTCACCCTATGATCCCATGGTTAAACCCATGACCCTCTTGCCATGATCCCATGGTTAACCCATGATCCTCACGCCATGATCCCATGGTTAACCCATGACCCTCACGCCAAGATCCCATGGTTAACCCATGACCCTCACGCCAAGATCCCATGGTTAACCCATGACCCTCACGCAATGATCCCATGGTTAACCCATGATCCTCACGCCATGATCCCATGGTTAACCCATGACCCTCACGCCATGATCCCATGGTTAACCCATGACCCTCACGCCATGATCCCATGGTTAACCCATGACCCTCACGCCATGATCCCATGGTTAACCCATGACCCTCACGCCATGATCCCATGGTTAACCCATGACCCACGCCATGATCCCATGGTTAACCCATGACCCTCACGCCATGATCCCATGGTTAACCCATGATCCTCACGCCATGATCCCATGGTTAACCCATGACCCTCTTGCCATGATCCCATGGTTAACCCATGACCCTCACGCCATGATCCCATGGTTAACCCATGACCCTCACGCCATGATCCCATGGTTAACCCATGACCCTCACGCCATGATCCCATGGTTAACCCATGACCCTCACGCCATGATCCCATGGTTAACCCATGACCCTCATGCCATGATCCCATGGTTAACCCATGACCCTCACGCCAAGATCCCATGGTTAACCCATGACCCTCACCCCATGATCCCATGGTTAACCCATGATCCTCACCCTATGATCCCATGGTTATAACCCATGACCCTCTTGCCATGATCCCATGGTTAACCCATGATCCTCACGCAATGATCCCATGGTTAACCCATGACCCTCATGCCATGATCCCATGGTTAACCCATGACCCTCACGCCAAGATCCCATGGTTAACCCATGACCCTCACGCCATGATCCCATGGTTAACCCATGACCCTCACGCCATGATCCCATGGTTAACCCATGACCCTCACGCCATGATCCCATGGTTAACCCATGACCCTCACGCCATGATCCCATGGTTAACCCATGACCCTCACGCCATGATCCCATGGTTAACCCATGACCCTCACGCCATGATCCCATGGTTAACCCATGACCCTCACGCCATGATCCCATGGTTAACCCATGACCCTCACGCCATGATCCCATGGTTAACCCATGACCCTCACGCCATGATCCCATGGTTAACCCATGACCCTCACGCCAAGATCCCATGGTTAACCCATGACCCTCACGCCATGATCCCATGGTTAACCCATGACCCTCACGCCATGATCCCATGGTTAACCATGACCCTCACGCCATGATCCCATGGTTACCCATGACCCTCACGCCATGATCCCATGGTTAACCCATGACCCTCACGCCATGATCCCATGGTTAACCCATGACCCTCACGCCATGATCCCATGGTTAACCCATGACCCTCACGCCATGATCCCATGGTTAACCCATGATCCTCACGCAATGATCCCATGGTTAACCCATGACCCTCTTGCCATGATCCCATGGTTAACCCATGACCCTCACGCCATGATCCCATGGTTAACCCATGACCCTCACGCCAAGATCCCATGGTTAACCCATGACCCTCACGCCATGATCCCATGGTTAACCCATGACCCTCACGCCATGATCCCATGGTTAACCCATGACCCTCACGCCATGATCCCATGGTTAACCCATGACCCTCACGCCATGATCCCATGGTTAACCCATGACCCTCACGCCATGATCCCATGGTTAACCCATGACCCTCACGCCATGATCCCATGGTTAACCCATGACCCTCACGCCATGATCCCATGGTTAACCCATGATCCTCACGCAATGATCCCATGGTTAACCCATGACCCTCTTGCCATGATCCCATGGTTAACCCATGACCCTCACGCCAAGATCCCATGGTTAACCCATGACCCTCACGCCATGATCCCATGGTTAACCCATGACCCTCACGCCATGATCCCATGGTTAACCCATGACCCTCACGCCATGATCCCATGGTTAACCCATGACCCTCACGCCAAGATCCCATGGTTAACCCATGACCCTCACGCCATGATCCCATGGTTAACCCATGACCCTCACGCCATGATCCCATGGTTAACCCATGACCCTCACGCCATGATCCCATGGTTAACCCATGACCCTCACGCCATGATCCCATGGTTAACCCATGACCCTCACGCCATGATCCCATGGTTAACCCATGACCCTCACGCCATGATCCCATGGTTAACCCATGACCCTCACGCAATGATCCCATGGTTAACCCATGACCCTCTTGCCATGATCCCATGGTTAACCCATGACCCTCACGCCATGATCCCATGGTTAACCCATGACCCTCACGCCAAGATCCCATGGTTAACCCATGACCCTCACGCCATGATCCCATGGTTAACCCATGACCCTCACGCCATGATCCCATGGTTAACCCATGACCCTCACGCCAAGATCCCATGGTTAACCCATGACCCTCACGCCATGATCCCATGGTTAACCCATGACCCTCACGCAATGATCCCATGGTTAACCCATGACCCTCATGCCATGATCCCATGGTTAACCCATGACCCTCACGCCATGATCCCATGGTTAACCCATGACCCTCACGCCATGATCCCATGGTTAACCCATGACCCTCACGCCATGATCCCATGGTTAACCCATGATCCTCACGCAATGATCCCATGGTTAACCCATGACCCTCTTGCCATGATCCCATGGTTAACCCATGACCCTCACGCCATGATCCCATGGTTAACCCATGACCCTCACGCCATGATCCCATGGTTAACCCATGACCCTCACGCCATGATCCCATGGTTAACCCATGACCCTCACGCCATGATCCCATGGTTAACCCATGACCCTCACGCCATGATCCCATGGTTAACCCATGACCCTCACGCCATGATCCCATGGTTAACCCATGACCCTCACGCCATGATCCCATGGTTAACCCATGACCCTCACGCCAAGATCCCATGGTTAACCCATGACCCTCACCCCATGATCCCATGGTTAACCCATGATCCTCACCCTATAATCCCATGGTTATAACCCATGACCCTCTTGCCATGATCCCATGGTTAACCCATGATCCTCACGCAATGATCCCATGGTTAACCCATGACCCTCACGCCATGATCCCATGGTTAACCCATGACCCTCACGCCAAGATCCCATGTTAACCCATGACCCTCACGCCATGATCCCATGGTTAACCCATGACCCTCGCCATGATCCCATGGTTAACCCATGACCCTCACGCCAAGATCCCATGGTTACCCATGACCCTCACGCCATGATCCCATGGTTAACCCATGACCCTCACGCCATGATCCCATGGTTAACCCATGACCCACACGCCATGATCCCATGGTTAACCCATGACCCTCACGCCATGATCCCATGGTTAACCCATGACCCTCACGCAATGATCCCATGGTTAACCCATGACCCTCACGCCATGATCCCATGGTTAACCCATGACCCTCACGCAATGATCCCATGGTTAACCCATGACCCTCTTGCCATGATCCCATGGTTAACCCATGACCCTCACGCCAAGATCCCATGGCTAACCCATGACCCTCACGCCAAGATCCCATGGTTAACCCATGACCCTCACGCCATGATCCCATGGTTAACCCATGATCCTCACCCTATGATCCCATGGTTATTAACCCATGACCCTCTTGCCATGATCCCATGGTTAACCCATGATCCTCACGCAATGATCCCATGGTTAACCCATGACCCTCTTCCATGATCCCATGGTTAACCCATGACCCTCACGCCAAGATCCCATGGTTAACCCATGACCCTCACGCCATGATCCCATGGTTAACCCATGACCCTCACGCCATGATCCCATGGTGTTAACCCATGACCCTCACGCCATGATCCCATGGTTGTTAACCCATGACCCTCACGCCATGATCCCATGGTTAACCCATGACCCTCACGCAATGATCCCATGGTTAACCCATGACCCTCACGCCATGATCCCATGGTTAACCCATGACCCTCACGCCAAGATCCCATGGCTAACCCATGACCCTCACGCCAAGATCCCATGGTTAACCCATGACCCTCACCCAATGATCCCATGGTTAACCCATGACCCTCACGCCATGATCCCATGGTTAACCCATGACCCTCACGCCATGATCCCATGGTTAACCCATGACCCTCACGCCATGATCCCATGGTTAACCCATGACCCTCACGCCATGATCCCATGGTTAACCCATGACCCTCACGCCATGATCCCATGGTTAACCCATGACCCTCACGCCATGATCCCATGGTTAACCCATGATCCTCACGCAATGATCCCATGGTTAACCCATGACCCTCACGCCATGATCCCATGGTTAACCCATGACCCTCACGCCAAGATCCCATGGCTAACCCATGACCCTCACGCCAAGATCCCATGGTTAACCCATGACCCTCACGCCATGATCCCATGGTTAACCCATGATCCTCACGCTATGATCCCATGGTTAACCCATGACCCTCTTGCCATGATCCCATGGTTAACCCATGACCCTCACGCCATGATATGATCCCATGGTTAACCCATGACCCTCACGCCATGATCCCATGGTTAACCCATGACCCTCACGCCATGATCCCATGGTTAACCCATGACCCTCACGCCATGATCCCATGGTTAACCCATGACCCTCACGCCATGATCCCATGGTTAACCCATGACCACCCTCACGCCATGATCCCATGGCTAACCCATGACCCTCACGCCAAGATCCCATGGTTAACCCATGACCCTCACGCCATGATCACATGGTTAACCCATGATCCTCACGCAATGATCCCATGGTTAACCCATGACCCTCTTGCCATGATCCCATGGTTAACCCATGACCCTCACGCCAAGATCCCATGGCTAACCCATGACCCTCACGCCAAGATCCCATGGTTAACCCATGACCCTCACGCCATGATCCCATGGTTAACCCATGACCCTCACGCCATGATCCCATGGTTGTTAACCCATGACCCTCTTGCCATGATCCCATGGTTAACCCATGATCCTCACGCAATGATCCCATGGTTAACCCATGACCCTCTTGCCATGATCCCATGGTTAACCCATGACCCTCACGCCAAGATCCCATGGTTAACCCATGACCCTCACGCCAAGATCCCATGGTTAACCCATGACCCTCACGCAATGATCCCATGGTTAACCCATGATCCTCACGCCATGATCCCATGGTTAACCCATGACCCTCACGCCATGATCCCATGGTTAACCCATGACCCTCACGCCATGATCCCATGGTTAACCCATGACCCTCACGCCATGATCCCATGGTTAACCCATGACCCTCACGCCATGATCCCATGGTTAACCCATGACCCTCACGCCATGATCCCATGGTTAACCCATGACCCTCACGCCATGATCCCATGGTTAACCCATGACCCTCACGCCATGATCCCATGGTTAACCCATGACCCTCATGCCATGATCCCATGGTTAACCCATGACCCTCACGCCAAGATCCCATGGCTAACCCATGACCCTCACGCCAAGATCCCATGGTTAACCCATGACCCTCACGCCATGATCCCATGGTTAACCCATGATCCTCACGCTATGATCCCATGGTTAACCCATGACCCTCTTGCCATGATCCCATGGTTAACCCATGACCCTCACGCCATGATCATGATCCCATGGTTAACCCATGACCCTCACGCCATGATCCCATGGTTAACCCATGATCCTCACGCAATGATCCCATGGTTAACCCATGACCCTCTTGCCATGATCCCATGGTTAACCCATGACCCTCACGCCATGATCCCATGGTTAACCCATGACCCTCGACCCTCACGCCATGATCCCATGGTTAACCCATGACCCTCACGCCAAGATCCCATGGTTAACCCATGACCCTCACGCCATGATCACATGGTTAACCCATGACCCTCACGCCATGATCCCATGGTTAACCCATGACCCTCACGCCATGATCCCATGGTTAACCCATGACCCTCTTGCCATGATCCCATGGTTAACCCATGACCCTCACGCCAAGATCCCATGGTTAACCCATGACCCTCACGCCAAGATCCCATGGTTAACCCATGACCCTCACGCCATGATCCCATGGTTAACCCATGACCCTCACCCTATGATCCCATGGTTAACCCATGACCCTCTTGCCATGATCCCATGGTTAACCCATGACCCTCACGCCATGATCCCATGGTTAACCCATGATCCCATGGTTAACCCATGACCCTCACGCCAAGATCCCATGGTTAACCCATGACCCTCACGCCAAGATCCCATGGTTAACCCATGACCCTCACGCAATGATCCCATGGTTAACCCATGACCCTCACGCCATGATCCCATGGTTAACCCATGACCCTCACGCCATGATCCCATGGTTAACCCATGACCCTCACGCCAAGATCCCATGGTTAACCCATGACCCTCACGCCATGATCCCATGGTTAACCCATGACCCTCACGCCATGATCCCATGGTTAACCCATGACCCTCACGCCATGATCCCATGGTTAACCCATGACCCTCACGCCATGATCCCATGGTTAACCCATGACCCTCACGCCATGATCCCATGGTTAACCCATGACCCTCACGCCATGATCCCATGGTTAACCCATGATCCTCACGCCATGATCCCATGGTTAACCCATGACCCTCACGCCATGATCCCATGGTTAACCCATGACCCTCACGCCAAGATCCCATGGTTAACCCATGACCCTCACGCCATGATCCCATGGTTAACCCATGACCCTCACGCCATGATCCCATGGTTAACCCATGACCCTCACGCCATGATCCCATGGTTAACCCATGACCCTCACGCCATGATCCCATGGTTAACCCATGACCCTCACGCCATGATCCCATGGTTAACCCATGACCCTCACGCCATGATCCCATGGTTAACCCATGACCCTCACGCCATGATCCCATGGTTAACCCACCCATGACCCTCACGCCATGATCCCATGGTTAACCCATGACCCTCATGCCATGATCCCATGGTTAACCCATGACCCTCACGCCAAGATCCCATGGCTAACCCATGACCCTCACGCCAAGATCCCATGGTTAACCCATGACCCTCACGCCATGATCCCATGGTTAACCCATGATCCTCACCCTATGATCCCATGGTTAACCCATGACCCTCTTGCCATGATCCCATGGTTAACCCATGACCTCACGCCATGATCCCATGGTTAACCCATGACCCTCACGCCAAGATCCCATGGTTAACCCATGACCCTCACGCCATGATCCCATGGTTAACCCATGATCCTCACGCCATGATCCCATGGTTAACCCATGACCCTCTTGCCATGATCCCATGGTTAACCCATGACCCTCACGCCATGACCCACACCTATGATCCCATGGTTAACCCATGACCCTCACGCCATGATCCCATGGTTAACCCATGACCCTCACGCAATGATCCCATGGTTAACCCATGACCCTCACGCCATGATCCCATGGTTAACCCATGACCCTCACGCCATGATCCCATGGTTAACCCAGCCATGACCCTCACGCCATGATCCCATGGCTAACCCATGACCCTCACGCCAAGATCCCATGGTTAACCCATGACCCTCACGCCATGATCACATGGTTAACCCATGATCCTCACGCAATGATCCCATGGTTAACCCATGACCCTCTTGCCATGATCCCATGGTTAACCCATGACCCTCACGCCAAGATCCCATGGCTAACCCATGACCCTCACGCCAAGATCCCATGGTTAACCCATGACCCTCACCCCATGATCCCATGGTTAACCCATGATCCTCACCCTATGATCCCATGGTGTTAACCCATGACCCTCTTGCCATGATCCCATGGTTAACCCATGATCCTCACGCAATGATCCCATGGTTAACCCATGACCCTCATGCCATGATCCCATGGTTAACCCATGACCCTCACGCCAAGATCCCATGGCTAACCATGACCCTCACGCCAAGATCCCATGGTTAACCCATGACCCTCACCCAATGATCCCATGGTTAACCCATGACCCTCACGCCATGATCCCATGGTTAACCCATGACCCTCACGCCATGATCCCATGGTTAACCCATGACCCTCACGCCAAGATCCCATGGTTAACCCATGACCCTCACGCCATGATCCCATGGTTAACCCATGACCCTCACGCCATGATCCCATGGTTAACCCATGACCCTCACGCCATGATCCCATGGTTAACCCATGACCCTCACGCCATGATCCCATGGTTAACCCATGACCCTCACGCCATGATCCCATGGTTAACCCATGACCCTCACCATGATCCCATGGTTAACCCATGATCCTCACGCCATGATCCCATGGTTAACCCATGACCCTCACGCCATGATCCCATGGTTAACCCATGACCCTCACGCCAAGATCCCATGGTTAACCCATGACCCTCACGCCATGATCCCATGGTTAACCCATGACCCTCACGCCATGATCCCATGGTTAACCCATGACCCTCACGCCATGATCCCATGGTTAACCCATGACCCTCACGCCATGATCCCATGGTTAACCCATGACCCTCACGCCATGATCCCATGGTTAACCCATGACCCTCACGCCATGATCCATGGTTAACCCATGACCCTCACGCCATGATCCCATGGTTAACCCATGACCCTCACGCCATGATCCCATGGTTAACCCATGATCCTCACGCCATGATCCCATGGTTAACCCATGACCCTCACGCCATGATCCCATGGTTAACCCATGACCCTCACGCCATGATCCCATGGTTAACCCATGACCCTCTTGCCATGATCCCTGTAACGGCCTTCGTTACATTAGTAACCCAAATAAATTCTTTAAAAATCCTTTAAAACATTTAATTAAAATATGCTAATCATAAATTTTTTTTTCTTAAATAATTGAAGTCTGAAAAATGTCTCTTATTAAATAAAATAGTAATAATATATCAAAGTAATAAATATAAAATTAAATCCATACATCTAAATAAAACCACTAAAAAGAAAAGTCTCAAAACCGGGCGTCTAATTACAAACTGAGAAAAATAATACGTATACCAAAGAACGTCGTTCGCATAATACTCTCAACCATACTACATTACTAACCAACTAGCTAATCAAAAGATGACTCTTCAGATCTCTGGGTCCTCAATAGCGATGTCCTCGGTCTCTGAAAACAGCACTTATAATGAGATATAAAATCCCAGTGAACAACAATATAGTTTTATAAAATATTTTTGAAAATAGCATTGTTCTCAGCCGGCGCGGTAACCGGAAAAACTGTCCATGGTATCCGCTAATTTTTCCAAAATAATATATACAAAAGAAAATACTTTTAATAACAACATACTCTCATCAACTCGAAAGCATACAACATAACAATAATTCATCTGCATCACTTTCCATATATCAAATAAATTCTAGATTAATCCAAGTGGCCCGAAGACCTCATAATTAGATTTGACTCTTGCTGGCATGCCATAAATCTCACACATCACACGACAATGGCGTCCCATTGCCCACCCCTACTCACGAGGAGTGTTTCGATGTCACCCTCCTGTCGGGGACATTTCCATTTCAATACCTCCCATGTGCACATGGCGGTATTTCTCCCTTTTCGACACCCCAACAGGTGGCGGTGTTACTTTCGATACCCCTTTTTAGGTGGTATTGCTCATTTTCGACATCCCAATCACATGGCGATGTTACTTTCGATACCCCTTTAAGGTGGTATTACTCTTCGATAACCCCTGTCATAGGCGGTATTGCGGCAAACATCGTACAACATATCATATGGCACAAATTTCATGTCTCAGACATGTAACAACTCATTTACCATAAATTAAATATTTAACCTTACATGCATGTCAAATAAACTCACATCAATGATATCAAGTAATTTTATAACTACAACTATGACAATCATGAACATCAAGACATAACATACATCAATAAACATATGTTCTCGTACTCACGTACATCCATCCAGATGAGTTTTACAAACAAATTCCGATTTAAAATAATTATTGTCATCTCTGGCACAATTAATGAAAACTCTTTCTCAGTCCACAAATATCATCATCTAATAGCAATTGAAATATGCGATCACCAGTTTTTAAAACTACTAAAAACACATAAACATATCATGGAAAGGGTTCATAAAAAAATATTGTTACTCACCTCTCGAAGACCTTCAAAATACTCCAAAAATTATCTATGATAAATTCTTGCGTTCTACCAAAAATTTTCTTATCTCTACGGGCGACGTTGGATCAGTGTGCTTCTGTGGCTGTACCGCCAAAGAACAGGAACGCGAACACCTCTCACAGATAGCTGTGCTGCGGCGCAATTCCAAAAGGGAGTTTCAAAAAGAATCTGATGTGATGGCCCTTTAATCATTATTTTATATAAATATATATTTATTTATTTATTTTATTTTAAACCTAAAGGTGACATGATTTTGGCAAAAGTCAAAATTCTTTTTCCTTACCAAGTTACCTCACGTACAGCCATGTACACTAGGTGTTGTGTGACTATATTTATTCATTTATTATTATTATTTTGCATCCTTTATAATTCATTAACTAAATTATAAATTCTTACACTATAAATTCTTTACACTAAACTTCTTTATTATATTTTATTTGCACTATACTTTTTAATAATCTAATTTTTTTTTATCAATTAATTATATTAAAATTTTAGGATGTTACAATCCCATAGTTAACCCATGACCCTCACGCCATGTTCCCACGGTTAACCAATGACCCACTTGCCATGATCTCATGGTTAACCTATGACCCACTTGCCATGATCCCATGGTTAACCCATGACCCCCATGCCATGTTTCCCATGGTTAACCCATGGCCCACTTGCCATGAATCTCATGGTTAACCCAGAACCCACTTGCCATGATCCCATGCTTAACCCATGACCCTCACGCCATATTCCCAATGTTAACCCAAGACCCTCACTCCATTATCCCATTGTTAAACAATGACCCTCTTGCCATGATCCCATGGTTAACCCAAGACCCTCACAGCATGATCTCATGGTTAACCCATGCCCCACTTGCCATGATCCCATGCTTAACCCATGTCCCTCACGCCAATTCCCCATGGTTAACCCATTACCCTCTTGCCATGATCCCATGGTTAACCTATCACCCGCTTGCCATGGTCCCATGGTTAACCCATCACCCCTTGCCATGATCACATGGTTAACGTATGACTCTCTTCCCATGATCTCAGGACTTACCCATTACCTTCACGCCATGATTCCATGGTTAAACCATGCACATGACCCCCTTGCCATGATCCCATGGTTAACCTATGACCCTCTTGCCCTGATCACATGGTTAACCTATGACCCTCTTGCCACGATCTCATGATTTACCCATGACCTTCACGCCTTGATTCCAGGGTTAAACATTGACCCTTGTGTCATGATTCCATGGTTCACCCTTGACCCTCACACCATGTGTGGATGTATGCCTTGACAGGTACATATATTTTGATGAATGACAAAAGCAATTTTAAGTCTAAAGGACTTATCTGCAAAAAGCGTGAAAAGGCCAAACGATCAGTCAAGATTAGGCAAAGCAATCAAGAGGAGTAAAATGATGAATGACAAAAGCAATTTTAAGTCTAAAGGACTTATCTGCAAAAAGCGTGAAAAAGGCCAAACGATCAGTCAAGATTAGGCAAAGCAATCAAGAGGGGTAAAAAGGGAATTTTACTACTTGTATTGATTGTTTTAGAAAAAATCTGTAAATGGTAAGTAGGGTTTTCAATTTAATATGATCACTCACACACACACATATTTAACATGTGCTTTAAAAGATAAATCATATGATTAAATAAATAATAACATGTGATTAAAACTGACAATTAAACTGAGCTTAATTGGGCAATCTTTCCTTAATTGTCAAGTTTTTGAAAAACCACCTGATACACACCATAATCGATTATGGAAATGCTATAATCGATTATGAGTCGTGTTAAATGGCTTTAATGAGTGTTAATGAGTAATTATGATATTAAAGCCGTTGATTTCAAATTTGAAATATAATAATCGATTATTGAATCTGGATAATCGATTATTACCTTACTGACTTCCAATATGCTTCAACCGAAACCCTGTAATCGATTATGTAATCGATTATAGCCTTTTATGAAAGAGTCAGTAACATCATAATCGATTAAGGTAATCGATTATATTCTTTGGGGAAAAAGCAGTGAAGACATAATCGATTATGGTAATCGATTATGACCTTTCTGTCCAGACGCGCGCTTCATGGAAACACATTAAATAATCGATTATGGACTTTAGATAATCGATTATGCTGGCGGCTGAAATGCATTTTAAGAGGCTTGACCTAATTTCACTGAACCCTAACCTATTCTCTATAAATAGGTAGCCTGGCAGCCTTGGAAAAATGCCCCCATCTACTACTCTCTTCTACTCTCTATTGTGCTTAAACTCTGATTACTATTTTCTTTTACTCTTGCACTTACACGTGATCATATTATTTTGAGAAACTTATACACCATATAGGTGTTGCAATTTGAGCTTCAATTTGTATTTCATATCTGCACTTTTGAGTGCTTTCTCATTGTAAAACTTTTATAGTTTGTTTTTTTTAAGTGAGTGTGATCTCATGAACGGTTTCTTGAGGTTCTTGCACAAGGGATAGTACGTCCTGTGATTGTCTTAAGAATTCTCTACTTTGTAAAGGTTCTAGCTGCGCCTGTTTAAAAGCTAGTGTTTGAGGCTCTTACACAAAGGATAGTATGTCCTAAGATTTGTGTTAAGGGTTCTCTGAATTGTAAAGGTTCTAGTTGATCCTGTTTAAAAACTAGAGTTGATTGAAATCCCTTGGTCGTATTGCCTTGGGGACTGGACGTAGGCCACGTGGGTAGTCTGTGGCCGAACCAGGATATATCGCTGTGTCAATCTTCTTATCCCTATCTCTTTTTACTTTTGTTTTGTCTTTTGCAAAAACGTTTTTACTTGTACGCAACAACGATTTAATTTGAAAATAATATTCATCCGCTGCAAATTCTGTTTATACTTTAAAAAGGGTTTCGAGTTATCGAAAAGTTTTCATTTTTTAATTAAAACCCAATTCACCCCCCTCTTGGGTATGGTTGCCACGGCCAACAAGTGGTATCAGAGCTTCGGCTCTGGTTAGTAGCTTAACAGCTTCGAGTTAAGATCCTGTTGGCAACCCTTTTAAAAAGTTTTCCAAAATGTATGGTTTTTGAAATTGACAAACCACCATTCTTTGATGGTGAGAATTACATGTATTGGAAAATGAGAATTGAAATTTTTATGCAGTCAATTGATGTTGACTTATGGGATATTGGAGTCAATGGACTCATTCTCAAACCCAAAGAGCATAAGACTGAGTTTGACAAAAATTGTTTTTGCTTGAATCTCAAAGCTATGCAAATTCTTAGGAATTGTTTGTGCGATGATGCTTATGAGAAAATTAAGAATTGTGATCGTGCCAAGGATATTTTGAATGTGCTTGATTTTAATTACCTTGTCACTAACACTTTTGAGATTGAAAGCAATTACAGGAAAGGGGCAAAACTCATTGGAGGAAAGAAATCCTCAAGAACATGCCAAGAAGAAGGACCACAAAAGCAAAGAGTCATATGTGCAGAAAATAGAAAATATTCTCAAAGTGACTCAAAGGAATTTGGAGGTAAACGATTCTGAACTCAAATCATCAAATGATGAATGGTCACATGCATACAATAATTTGTATGATGAATTGTTGAGTTTAGAAAATAAGAATTTAAATTCCTTGAAAAGTATTTCATTGATTGAAAGAGATTTGGAAATTTTGAAGAAAGAATATGCTTTTCTTAGTAAAGAAAATCTTGTGAAAGTTGAATTCTCTTCATGTTTTGAAAATTGCAAAATCCTTGATAATCAAGTTGAAGAGTTATTCCATGAAATTTCTACAACAAAAGGTTTCACATGTGTACATCCCTCGTATGAAATAGAAGATGCAACTCGTGCCAACTATGATTCATCTAATGTTAAACATGACATACACCAAAGTCATAGTCATTCTATTGTTGAGTATGAAAACTGTTATATGACAAATAAAAAGGATGTAACATGTAATTTCTGTGGAAAGTTAGGACACATTTCTCATATGTGCATCTATAGGAAAAACTCTTGTATGAGAAATAAATTTGTTTGGGTGCCTAAAGGTGCAAATAGCTTGTCCACTAACCCGCAAGGACCCAATATGAAATGGGTACCAAAAAGTTTCTCCAGTTCTTCAAATTTGCAGGAAAAACTAAAAATTGATAAACAATCTAGTTTGGAAATGGAGGTGACATCAAGAGGAATGCTTCACAAGTTAGAAAATGCAATTACCACCAAAAGAAGCAAATGTATCTCGATGAACAACTCAAACAAGGAAGACAATGTAAGAGGTAGACTCAAGATCAAGCGAAAGTGGGTAAGAAGGAATAGTCTTGAAAATTCACGCAACGAGGTAACTTTACCTTCTACTTCCTATACATGCTTAAATGCAAAATTTGTTAAATGGAGGTATGTCGATAAAGATTGTTATATGAAATCAAGATATATTCCATGTGATAATCCCAACTTGAATATATTTGCTTGATTGTGGAACTGTGTGCTAAATGCCAAGAACATGCTTATATGTTGATTGATTATTATCTGAAGTATGGCATAAACAACTTGAATAAGTTACAATTTTCCCTTGTTATAAAATTTGAAAATCGAATGGGATAATCGATTATATAATCGATTATGCTTCCTCGATAAAACAGGGAAGAAAGTCAGAAACACTGCAATCGATTAAGATAATCGATTATCATATGAGCTTAAAATTTCGCAGAAAACAGTAGACACATAATCGATTATCGTAATCGATTATGCTACGAATTCTGGCATTTTTGAAAATATATATTTTTTAATCCAAAATCAAGTTTCTAATAAATGTTTCATCTTGATATGATATCTTATTTAATTTTATAATCACTCAAATTTGATTTGACATTAATTTGCAATGACTAATCCCATGGATCCAATAGTTATTGGATACCAAAGAATATCTCTTATAGCTTAATTATAGGAGTGCTTGGATCATAGGAACAAAATGGGACAAAGATCATACAAATCAGAAATTCAGGATCACAAGCATATGGGGACAAAAGATATTTCAAGGGAAGATATTTCAAGAGCAAAATTTAGATGCAAATAAGAAGCACCCTATATTTAATTCAATAAGTTTCTCAATCCTTAATCTCTTATGATATTCAATTTTGTGGATTGTTTAATACTTGTTGAAATTAAATGTGACTATATGCTTTCTCCTATAAATAAAATGATATTTTGAAAAATTGTTTTTGAACGGGGGAGAAATATTTGCATGTTTAATAGAAATATAAATATACAACATTATATACTTGTCAAGGGGGAGATAAGCTAAATTCAGAAATGAATCTTATAAATTCATGCTTAAGGGAGATTGCATGATTGAATTTGTTGAAACAACCAAACAACTTGCAGATATTTTTTTACAAAACCCCTATCAAAAGAACGCTTCTTTTTCATCAGAACTGAATTATGGATTTTGAATCAGTCATGCATTTCTGCATAACACACCTTGTTATTTGCTAATATGTTTATTAAGTGTGCAGGTAGAAAGAGCATAATCGATTACCATAATCGATTATGCATCCACTGTCTCTTTGGACAGCGTGGACAGGAAGACTATAATCGATTAGCCCAATCGATTAGCACAACAAAATCAGAAATCCAGTAGCAGACTAATCGATTACATAATCGATTAGTGTTCTTCAATGTTCATCAATAATCGATTCTATGATGAAGAACCCAGAAAATAATCGATTACCTAATCGATTATGTGAAGCAGAAGGGTTGGCGCCAAAACCACACGGGCAGGACCCAGCCAATCAGGAGCTGCCACGTCATCAAAATAATCGATTATGATGGTAAGATAATCGATTATTGTGCGACTTTATATGGTAAACCCGATCCCTAACGTCATTTTCTGCTTGTCTTTCACTGTTCACATGCCTCCATCTTCTTTTTTCTCTGGTTTTCTGCTACAAAACTCATTTTTTTTCAAAACTCTTCATCCTACTACACTCCATCATCATCATGCCTCCCAAACGCCAAAGAACAGCAGCGATCAATCCGGGTCCACTTACACAAGAACAAGTGGATAAATGGTTCACCAATGGGGATCAGTTGGCAACCTACATGAGCACCTACATTGGAAAAGAGATTCAGAAACCCCGTTTTCTGGACATTGAATGGATGCGGAAGAGCAACTTCAAATTTTTGGAGTATCTGGACTATGCAGAAATCACTGAGTTTCTGTCACAATCAGAGGATGTCTACCCAGACTTGGTTAAGGTATTTTACTGCAATCTTAGGCTAGTTGATGGCGTATTAATGTCTGAAGTCTGTGGGAAACCCATTCGTCTCAGTGATGAGGCGTTTGGAAGAGTTGTTGGCTTGCCTTCTGAAGGCACTTATGCCACTGCCGAGGGTCCTGCTGCGGAACCCTTGGTAAATGAATTTGCTAGAATCCAAGCCATCAAGGATGTCTTATCTGATCCTTCTGATGCTAATGACAAGGAAATAACTGGTGGGCAAATGAAAGTGCAAAGCAGGTTGTTGCACTATGTGGTAGCTAGACTTCTATTTCCTAGACGCCATAATTTTTCACAGCTGTTGAGAATGGATGTTGTTATTCTGTGGTTGCTGGAAAAGAAAAAGAAAGTAAACTGGGCTGGCTTGGTCATGCAGCATATGTATGACAATAGGGGTAGTGCTGAGTTACTCTATGGTCATCTGGTGACCCGCATCATTAGGCATGTTAGGGTTAATCTCACTGGAGAGACTAAGCTGGATTACAAGAAATTTCACGCTATGATGAAAGAGGGTACAATTAACCAGATGGGAATCATGTCTCGAGGTGGTGATTGGGAATACAAACCCAAAGGATGGAAATGGCGCACAACTGAGCAAACCAATACAGGTGAAGCATCATCTTCACAGGCACCTCCTGCTACAACCTCACCAGAAATGATGGCCTTACTTGAGAGTATTTTAGCTGAGGTTCGGGTGAACACCACTGAGATACGAGCAAACTCTACGGCAATTCGTGAGCTCTCACTGGAAGTAAAATCCTTGGAGCGTAGAGTCACTGCATCTGAGGCCACTCCACTCCGTGGAACCCCACAGCCTCAGGTTGACTTGGACAGCAGCAGCAGCACTGATGATGGCACTGATGGTGACGATGATGTTGATGATGATGGTGGTAATGATGATGGAGGAGATGGTGGTGATGAGTACTATATATAGTACTATTTTATATTTAGTTTAAACATTTCACTACTGTTTTTTTTGGGATGACTGTATATTTCTGGCACTTTAGCTTCCGTATGCACACTCTTTAAATTATCTATAACTATGATGTGTGGTTTACTATTTACATGCATGCCATGGCTAAATTTATCTCATGCTTAAAATGTTTAAATCTTGGTGGATGTATGCCATGTAATATTTACTTGCTTTTCCCGCTTTTTGATAATGCCAAAAGGGGGAGAGATATTTGAGTGCATGCTTAAGGGGGAGAATTTTGAGAATTTCAAAATATTGCATGAAGTGAGGGGGAGTTGAGCAAACGTTTTAAAACTCAGATATATATACTCATTGCTCTAACTCTATATTTTAGAAATTCCCTCCTGAGATGTTTGTCATCATCAAAAAGGGGGAGTTTGTGGATGTATGCCTTGACAGGTACATATATTTTGATGAATGACAAAAGCAATTTTAAGTCTAAAGGACTTATCTGCAAAAAGCGTGAAAAAGGCCAAACGATCAGTCAAGATTAGGCAAAGCAATCAAGAGGAGTAAAATGATGAATGACAAAAGCAATTTTAAGTCTAAAGGACTTATCTGCAAAAAGCGTGAAAAAGGCCAAACGATCAGTCAAGATTAGGCAAAGCAATCAAGAGGGGTAAAAAGGGAATTTTACTACTTGTATTGATTGTTTTAGAAAAATCTGTAAATGGTAAGTAGGGTTTTCAATTTAATATGATCACTCACACACACACATATTTAACATGTGCTTTAAAAGATAAATCATATGATTAAATAAATAATAACATGTGATTAAAACTGACAATTAAAACTGAGCTTAATTGGGCAATCTTTCCTTAATTGTCAAGTTTTTGAAAAACCACCTGATACACACCATAATCGATTATGGAAATGCTATAATCGATTATGAGTCGTGGTTAAATGGCTTTAATGAGTGTTAATGAGTAATTATGATATTAAAGCCGTTGATTTCAAATTTGAAATATAATAATCGATTATTGAATCTGGATAATCGATTATTACCTTACTGACTTCCAATATGCTTCAACCGAAACCCTGTAATCGATTATGTAATCGATTATAGCCTTTTATGAAAGAGTCAGTAACATCATAATCGATTAAGGTAATCGATTATATTCTTTGGGGAAAAAGCAGTGAAGACATAATCGATTATGGTAATCGATTATGACCTTTCTGTCCAGACGCGCGCTTCATGGAAACACATTAAATAATCGATTATGGACTTTAGATAATCGATTATGCTGTGGCTGAAATGCATTTTAAGAGGCTTGACCTAATTTCACTGAACCCTAACTTATTCTCTATAAATAGGTAGCCTGGCAGCCTTGGAAAAATGCCCCCATCTACTACTCTCTTCTACTCTCTATTGTGCTTAAACTCTGATTACTATTTTCTTTTACTCTTGCACTTACACGTGATCATATTATTTTGAGAAACTTATACACCATATAGGTGTTGCAATTTGAGCTTCAATTTGTATTTCATACCTGCACTTTTGAGTGCTTTCTCATTGTAAAACTTTTATAGTTTGTTTTTTTTAAGTGAGTGTGATCTCACGAACGGTTTCTTGAGGTTCTTGCACAAGGGATAGTACGTCCTGTGATTGTGTTAAGAATTCTCTACTTTGTAAAGGTTCTAGCTGCGCCTGTTTAAAAGCTAGTGTTTGAGGCTCTTACACAAGGGATAGTATGTCCTAAGATTTGTGTTAAGGGTTCTCTGAATTGTAAAGGTTCTAGTTGATCCTGTTTAAAAACTAGAGTTGATTGAAATCCCTTGGTCGTATTGCCTTGGGGACTGGACGTAGGCCACGTGGGTAGTCTGTGGCCGAACCAGGATATATCGCTGTGTCAATCTTCTTATTCCTATCTCTTTTACTTTTGTTTTGTCTTTTGCAAAAACGTTTTTACTTGTACGCGACAACGATTTAATTTGAAAATAATATTCATCCGCTGCAAATTCTGTTTATACTTTAAAAAGGGTTTCGAGTTATCGAAAAGTTTTCATTTTTTAATTAAAACCCAATTCACCCCCCTCTTGGGTATGGTTGCCACGGCCAACACCATGATCCCTTGGTTAACCCATGACCCACTTGCCATGATCCCATGGTTAACCCATTACCCCCTTGCCATGATCCCATGGTTAACCCATTACCCTCTTGCCATGATCCCATGGTGAACATATGACCCTCACTCTATGATCCTATGGTGAACCCATGACCCTCACGACATGATCCCAAGGTTAACCCATTACCCTCTTGTATGATCCCATGGTTAACCCATGAACCTCACGCCATGATCCCAAGGTTAAACCATGACCCTCGTGCCATGATCCCATGGTTAACCAATGACCCCCACGCCTTGATCCCATAGTTAACCAATGACCCACTTGCCATGATCTCATGGTTAACCCATGACCCCCTTGCCACGATCCGATGCTTAACCCATGACCCTCACGCCATGTCCAAATGGTTAACCCATGACCCACTTGCCATGATCCTATGGTTAACCCATTACCCTCTTGCCATGATCCCTTGGTTAACCATCACCCTCTTGCCATGATCTCATGGTAAACCCATGACCGTCACTCTAGGATCCTATGCTTAACCCATGACCAACTTGCCACGATCGCATAGTTAACACATGACCCCCTTGCCACGATCCCATGGTTAACCCATGACCAACTTGCCACGATCCCATGGTTAACACATGACCCCCATGCCACGATCCCATGGTTAACCGATGATTCTCACGCCATGATCACATCGTTAACACATGAACCCCTTTCCATGATCCCATGGTTAACCCATTACCCTCTTGCCATGATCCCATGGTTAACCCATGAACCTAACGCAATGATCCCTTAGTTAACCCATGACCCCCTTGCCATGATCCCTTGGTTAACCCATGACCCTCTTGCCATGATCCTATAGTAAACACATGACCCTCACTCTATGATCCTATGGTTAACCCATGACCTTCAAGCCATGATCCCAAGGTTAACCCATTACCCTCTTGCCATGATCCCATGGTTAACCCATGTCCCACTGGCCATGATCACTTGGTTAACCCATGACCCTCACTCCATTATCCCATTGTTAAACATTGACCCTCTTGCCATGATCCCATGGTTAACCCATAACCCTCACGCCATGATCCCATGGTTAACCGATGACCCACTTGCCATGATCTCATGGTTAACCCATGACTCACTTGCCATGATCCTATGGTTAACCCATTACCCTCTTGCCATGATCCCATGGTTAACCCATCACCCTCATGCCATGATCCCATGGTAAATCCATGACCCTCACTCTATGATCCTATGGTTAACCCATGACCCTCACACCATGATCCCAAGGTTAACCCATGACCCCCTTGCACGATCCCATGGTTAACACATGACCCCCTTGCCATGATCCTATGGTTAACCTATGACCCTCTTGCCATGATCTCATGATTTACCCATGACCTTCACGGCATGATTCCATGGTTAAACCATGCACATGACCCCCTTGCCATGATCCCATGGTTAACTTATGACCCTCTTGCCATGATCCCATGGTTAACCTATGACCCTCTTGCCATGATCTCATGATTTACCCATGACCTTCACGCCATGATTCCATGGTTAAGCCATGACCCTCGTGTCAGGATTCCATGGTTAACCCTTGACCCTCACGCCATGATCCCATGGTTAACCCATGACCCACTTGCCATGATCCCATGGTTAACCAATTACCGTCTTGCCATAATCCCATGGTTAACCCATTACCCTCTAGCCATGATCCCATGCTGAACACATGACCCTCACTCTATGATCCTATGGTTAACCCATGACCCTCTTGCCATGATCCCATGGTTAACCCATGACCCTCGTGCCATGATCCCATGGTTAACCCATGACCCTCACGCCATGATCCTATGGTTAACCTATGACCCACTTGCCATGATCTCATGGTTAACCGTTAACCCTCACACCATGATCCCATGGTTAACCCATGGCCCACTTGCCATGATCCCATGGTTAAGACATGACCCCCTTGCCACAATCCCATGGTTAACCGATGACGCTCTAGCCATGATCACATGGTTTACCTATTACCCTCTTGCCATGATCCCATGGTTAACCCAAGACTACCATGTGATGATCACATGGTTAACTCATGAACCCCATTCCATGAACCCATGGTTAACCCATTACCCTCTTGCCATGATCCCATGGTTAACCCATGAACCTCAAGTAATGATCCCATATTTAACCGATGACCCTCAAGCCATGATCCTATGGTTAACCTATGACCCTCACGCCATGATCCCATGGTTAACCCATGACCCACTTGCCATTATCACTTGGTTAACCCATGACCCTCACTCCATTATCCCATTGTTAAACAATGACCCTCTTGCCATGATCCCATGGTTAACCCATGACCCTCACGCCATGATCCCATGGTATGGTTAACCCATGACCTAATTGTCATGATCTCATTGTTAACCCATGACCCACTTGCCATGATAGCATGCTTAACCCATGTCCCTCATGCCATGTCCCCATGGTTAACCCATGACCCTCTTGCCATGATCCCATGGTTAACCCATCACCCTCTTGCCATGGTCCCATGGTTAACCCATCACCCTCTTGCCATGATCCCATGGTTATCCGATGATCCCCTTGCCATGATCACATGGTTAACCTATGAATCTCTTCCCATGATCTCATGATTTACCCATTACCTTCACGCCATGATTCCATGGTCAAACCATGCACATGACCCCCTTGCCATGATCCCATGGTTAACCTATGACCCTCTTGCCATGATCACATGGTTAACCTATGACCCTCTTGCCACGATCTCATGATTTACCCATGACCTTCACGCCTTGATTCCAGGGTTAAACCATGACCCTTGTGTCATGATTCCATGATCCCTTGGTTAACCCATGACCCACTTGCCATGATCCCATGGTTAACCCATTACCCTCTTGCCATGATCCCATGGTTAACCCATGACCCTCACTCTTTGATCCAATGGTTAACCCATGACCCTCACGACATGATCCCAAGGTTAACCCATTACCCTCTTGTATGATCCCATGGTTAACCCATGAACCTCACGCCATGATCCCAGGGTTAAACCATGACCCTCGTGCCATGATCCCATGGTTAACCCATGACCCCCACGCCCTGATCCCATAGTTAACCCATGACCCACTTGCCACGATCTCATGGTTAACCCATGACCCCCTTGCCATGATCCCATGGTTAACACATGACCCCCTTGCCAGATCCCATGGTTAACCGATGACTCTCACGCCATGATCACATGGTTAACTCATGAACCCCTTTCCATGATCCCATGGTTAACCCATTACCCTCTTGCCATGATCCCATGGTTAACCCACGAACCACACGTAATGATCCCACAGTTAACCCATGACCCCCTTGCCATGGTCCCTTGGTTAACCCATGACCCTCTTGCCATGATCCCATGGTAAACACTTGACCCTCACTCTATGATCCTATGGTTAACCCATGACCCTCAAGCAATGATCCCAAGGTTAACCCATTACCCTCTTGCCATGATCCCATGGTTAACCCTGGTCCCACTTGCCATGATCACTTGGAAAACCCATGACCCTCACTCCATTATCCCATTGTTAAACATTGACCCTCTTGCCATGATCCCATGGTTAACCCATGACCCTCACGCCATGTTCCCATGGTTAACCGATGACCCACTTGCCATGATCTCATGGTTAACCCATTACCCTCTTGCCATGATCCCATGGTTAACCCATCACCCTCTTGCCATGATCCCATGGTAAATCCATGACCCTCACTCTATGATCCTATGGTTAACCCATAACCCTCAGTCCATGCTACCATGGTTAACCCATGACCAACTTGCCACGATCCCATGGTTAAGACATGACCCCCTTGCCACGATCCCATGGTTAACCGATGACGCTCTTGCCATGATCACATGGTTTACCTATTACCCTCTTGCCATGGTCCCATGGTTAACCCAAGACTACCATGCGATGATCACATGGTTAACTCATGAACCCCACTCCATGATCCCATGGTTAACCCATTACCCTCTTGCCATGATCCCATGGTTAACCCATGAACCTCAAGCAATGATCCTATAGTTAACCGATGACCCTCAAGCCATGATCCTATGGTTAACCCATGACCCTCACGCCATGATCCCATGGTTAACCCATGACCCACTTGCCATGATCACTTGGTTAACCCATGACCCTCACTCCATTATCCCATTGTTAAACAATGACCCTCTTGCCATGATCATATGGTTAACCCATGACCCTCACGCCATGATCCCATGGTTAACCCATGACCTAATTGTCATGATCTCATGGTTAACCCATGACCCACTTGCCATGATCCCATGCTTAACCCATGTCCCTCACGCCATGTCCCCATGGTTAACCCATTACCCTCTTGCCAGGGTCCCATGGTTAACCCATCACCCTCTTGCCAAGATCCCATGGTTAACCGATGATCCCCTTGCCATGATCACATGGTTAACCTATGAATCTCTTCCCATGATCTCATGATTTACCCATTACCTTCACGCCATGATTCCATGGTTAAACCATGCACATGACCCCCTTGCCATGATCCCATGGTTAACCTATGACCCTCTTGCCATTATCACAAGGTTAACCTATGACCCTCTTGCCACGATCTCATGATTTACGCATGACCTTCACGCCTTGATTCCAGGGTTAAACCATGACCCTTGTGTCATGATTCCATGGTTCACCCTTGACCCTCACACCATGATCCCTTGGTTAACCCATGACCCACTTGCCATGATCCCATGGTTAACCCATTACCCTTTTGCCATGATCCCATGGTTAACCCATTACCCTCTTGCCATGATCCCATGGTCAACACATGACCCTCACTCTATGATTCTATGGTTAACCCAAGACCCTCACGACATGATCCCAAGGTTAACCCAATACCCTCTTGTATGATCCCATGGTTAACCAATGAACCTCACGCCATGATCCCAGGGATAAACTATGACCCTCGTGCCATGATCACATGGTTAACCCATGACCCCCACGCCCTGATCCCATAGTTAACCCATGACCCACTTGCCATGATCTCATGGTTAACCCATGACCCCCTTGCCACGATCCCATGCTTAACCCTTGACCCTCACGCCATGTGCAAATGGTTAACCCATTACCCTCTTGCCATGATCCCATGGTTAACCCATGACCCTCTTGCCATGATCCCATGGTAAATCCATGACCCTCACTCTATGATCCTATGGTTAACCCATAACCCTCACTCCATGATACCATGGTTAACCCATGACCCACTTGCCACGATCCCATGGTTAACCCATGATCCCCTTGCCACGATCCCATGGTTAACCGATGACGCTCTTGCCATGATCACATGGTTTACCTATTACCCTCTTGCCATGATCCCATGGTTAACCCAAGACTACCATGCCATGATCACATGGTTAACTCATGAACCCCATTCCATGATCCCATGGTTAACCCATTACCCTCTTGCCATGATCCCATGGTTAACCCATGAACCTCAAGCAATGATCCCATAGTTAACCGATGACCCTCAAGCCATGATCCTATGGTTAACCCATGACCCTCACTCCATGATCCCATGGTTAACCCATGACCCACTTGCCATGATCACTTGGTTAACCCATGACCCTCACTCCATTATCCCATTGTTAAACAATGACCCTCTTGCCATGATCATATGGTTAACCCATGACCCTCACGCCATGATCCCATGGTTAACCCATGACCTAATTGTCATGATCTCATGGTTAACCCATGACCCACTTGCCATGATACCATGCTTAACCCATGTCCCTCACGCCATGTCCCCATGGTTAACCCATTACCCTCTTGCCATGGTCCCATGGTTAACCCATCACCCTCTTGCCAGGGTCCCATGGTTAACCCATCACCCTCTTGCCAAGATCCCATGGTTAACCGATGATCCCCTTGCCATGATCACATGGTTAACCTATGAATCTCTTCCCATGATCTCATGATTTACCCATTACCTTCACGCCATGATTCCATGGTTAAACCATGCACATGACCCCCTTGCCATGATCCCATGGTTAAACTATGACCCTCTTGCCATGATCACAAGGTTAACCTATGACCCTCTTGCCATGATCTCATGATTTACCCACGACCTTCACGCCTTGATTCCAGGGTTAAACCATGACCCTTGTGTCATGATTCCATGGTTCACCCTTGACCCTCACACCATGATCCCTTGGTTAACCCATGACCCACTTGCCATGATCCCATGGTTAACCCATTACCCTTTTGCCATGATCCCATGGTTAACCCATTACCCTCTTGCCATGATCCCATGGTCAACACATGACCCTCACTCTATGATCCTATGGTTAACCCATGACCCTCACGACATGATCCCAAGGTTAACCCATTACCCTCTTGTATGATCCCATGGTTAACCCATGAACCTCACGCCATGATCCCATGGTTAAACTATGACCCTCGTGCCATGATCACATGGTTAACCCATGACCCCCACGCCCTGATCCCATAGTTAACCCATGACCCACTTGCCATGATCTCATGGTTAACCCATGACCCCCTTGCCACGATCCCATGCTTAACCCTTGACCCTCACGCCATGTCCCATGGTTAACCCATAACCCACTTGCCATGATCCTATGGTTAACCCATTACCCTCTTGCCATGATCCCTTGGTTAACCCATCACCCTCTTGCCATGATCCCTTGGTAAACCCATGACCCTCACTCTATGATCCTATGGTTAACCCATGACACTCACGCCATGTTCCCATGGTTAACCCATGACCAACTTGCCACGATCCCATGGTTACACATGACCCCCTTGCCATGATCCCATGGTTAACCGATGACTCTCACGCCATGATCACATGGTTAACTCATGAACCCCTTTCCATGATCCCATGGTTAACCCATTACCCTCTTGCCATGATCCCATGGTTAACCCATGAACCTCACGCAATGATCCCATAGTTAACCCATGACCCTCTTGCCATGATCCCATGGTTAACCCATGACCCACTTGCCATGATCACTTGGTTAACCCATGACCCTCACTCCATTATCCCATTGTTAAACATTGACCCTCTTGCCATGATCCCGTGGTTAAACCATGACCCTCACGCCATGATCCCATGGTTAACCGATGACCCACTTGCCATAATCTCATGGTTAACCCATGACCCACTTGCCATGATCCTATGGTTAGCCCATTACCCTCTTGCCATGATCCCATGGTTAACCCATCACCCTCTTGCCATGATCCCATGGTAAATCCATGACCCTCACTCTATGATCCTATGGTTAACCCATGACCCTCACACCATGATCCCAAGGTTAACCCATGACCCCCTTGCCACGATCCCATGGTTAACACATGACCCCCTTGCCATGATCCCATGGTTAATCGATGACCCTCTTGCCATGATCTCATGATTAACCCATGACCTTCACGCCATGATTCCATGGTTAAACCATGCACATGACCCCTTGCCATCATCATATGGTTAACCTATGACCCTCTTGCCATGATCACATGGTTAACCTATGACCCTCTTGCTATGATCTCACGATTTACCCATGACCTTCACGCCATGATTCCATGGTTAAACCATGACCCTCGTGTCATGATCCCATGGTTAACCCTTGACCCTCACGCCATGATCCCTTGGTTAACTCATGACCCACTAGCCACGATCTCATGGTTAACCCATGACCCACTTGCCATGATCCCATGCTTAAATCATGACTCTCACGCCTTGTTCCCATGGTTAACCCATGACCCACTTGCCATGATCCCATGGTTAACCAATTACCCTCTTGCCAAAATCCCATGGTTAACCCATTACCGTCTAGCCATGATCCCATGGTGAACACATGACCCTCACACAATGCTCCCATGGTTAACCCATGACCCACTTGCCACGATCCCATGGTTAAGACATGGCCCCCTTGCCACGATCCCATGGTTAACCGATGACGCTCTTGCCATGATCACATGGTTTACCCATTACCCTCTTGCCATAATCCCATGGTTAACACAAGACTACCATCCGATGGTCACATGGTTAACTCATGAACCCGATTCCATGATCCCATGGTTAACCCATTACCCTCTTGCCATGAACCCATGGTTAACCCATGAACCTTAAGCAATGATCCCATAGTTAACCGATGACCCTCAAGCCATGATCCTATGGTTAACCCATGACCCTCACGCCATGATCCCATGGTTAACCCATGACCCACTTGCCATGATCCCAAATTTAACCCATGACCCTCACGCCATGTTCCCATGGTCAACCAATGACCCACTTGCCATGATCTCATGATTAACCTATGACCCACTTGCCATGATCCCATGGTTAACCCATGACCCTCACGCTATGTTCCCATGGTTAACCCATGGCCCATTTGCCATAATCTCATGATTTACCCATGACCTTCACGCCATGATTCCATGGTTGAACCATGACCCTCGTGCCATGATTCTGTGGTTAACCCATGACCCTTTTGCCATGATCCATGGTAAACACATGACCCTCACTCTATGATCCTACGGTTAACCCATTACCCTCACGCCAAGATCCCAAGGTTAACCGGTGACCCATTGCCACGATCTCTTTGCCATGATTCCATGGTTAACTTATGACCCTCTTGCCATGATCACAAGGTTAACCCATTACCATCTTGCCATGATCCCATGGTTAACCGGTTACCATCCTGCCATGATCCCATGGTAAACACATGACCATCACTCTATGATCCTAGGGTTAACCCATTACCTCAGGTCAAGATCCCATGGTTAACCCATTACCCTCTTGCCATGATCCCAAGGTTAACCCAACACCCTCTTGCCATGATCACTTGGTTAACCCATGACCCTCACGTCATGATCCCATGGTTATCCCACGACCCACTTGCCATGATCTAATGGTTAACCCATGACCCACTTGCCATGATCCCATGCTTAACCCATGTCCCTCACGCATTGTCCCCATGGTTAACCCATGACCCACTTGCCATGATCCTATGGTTAACCCATTACCCTCTTGCCATGATCGCATGGTTAACCCATCACCCTCTTGCCATGATCCCATGGTAAACATATGACCCTCACTCAATGATCCCATGGTTAACCCATGACCCTCACGCCATGATCCCATGGTTAACCCATGACCCCCTTGGCACGATCCCATGGTTAACCGATGACCCTCTTGCCATGATCCCATGGTTTGCCCATTACCGTCTGTTCATGATCCCATGGTTAACCCATGACACTCAAGCCATGATCACATGGTTAACTCATGAACCCCATTCCATGATCCCATGGTTAACCCATTACCCTCTTGCCATGATCCCATGGTTAACCCATGAACCTCACACAATGATCCCATGGTTAACCCATGACCCTAATGCCATGATCCTATGGTTAACCCATGACCCTCACGCCATGATCCCATGGTTAACCCATCATCCACTTGCAATGATCCCATAGTTAACCCATGACCCTCACGCCATGATCCCATGGTTAACCAATGACCCCCTTGCCATGATCTCATGGTTAACCTATGACCCCTTTGCCATGATCCCCTGGTTAACACATGACCCTCACGCCATGATCCCATGGTTAACGCATGGCCAACTTGCCATGATCTCATGATTTACCCATGACCTCCACGTCATGATCCCATGGTTAAACCATGACCCTCGTGCCATGATCCCATGGTTAACCCATGACCCTCACGCCATGATCCCATGGTTAACCCATGAACCACTTGCCATGATCCCAGGCTTAACACATGACCCTCACGCCATGATCCCATGGTTAACCTATGACCCTCTTGCCATGATCCCATGGTAAACCCATCCCCTCACACTATGATTCTATGGTTAACCCACGACCCTCACACCATATTCCCATGGTTAATCTATGGCCCTCTTGCCATGATCACATGGTTAACCCATGACCCTCTTGCCATGATCTCATGATTTACCCATGACCTTCACGCCATGATCCCATGGTTAAACCATGACCCTCGTGCCATGATTCCATGGTTAACCCATGACCCTCACGCCATGATCCCATGGTTAACCCATGACTCACTTGCCATGATCTCGTGGTTAACCAACGACCGACTTGCCATGATCTCATGGGAAACCCATGACCATTACGCCATGATCCCATGGTTAAACCATGACCCACTTTCTATGATCCCATGGTTAACCCATGACCCACTTGCCATGATCTCATGGTTAACCGATGACCCACTTGCCATGATCTCATGGTTAACCCATGACCCTCACGCCATGATCCCATGGTTAACCCATGACTCTGACGCCATGATCACATGGTTAAATCATGAACCCCTTTCCATGATCCTTTGGTTAACCCATGACCCTCTTGCCATGATCCCTTGGTGAACCCATGAACCCCACGCAATGATCCCATGGTTAACCCATGACCCACCTGCCATGATCCCATGGTTAACCCATGACCCTCACACCATGTTCCCATGGTTAACCAAAGACCCACTTGCCATGATCTCATGGTTAACCCATGACCCACTTGCCATGATCCCATGGTTAACCCAAAACCCTCATGTCATGTTCTCTTGGTTAACCCATGACCTACTTGCCATGATCTCATGATTTATCCATGACCTTCATGCCATGATCCCATGGTTAAACCATGACCCTTGTGCCATGATCCCATGGTTAACCCATGACCCGCACACCATGATCCCATGGTTAACCCATGACCCACTTGCCAATATCTCATGGTTAACCCACGACCCACTTGCCATGATCCCATGCTTAACCCATGACCCTCACGCCATGTTCCATGGTTAACCCATGACCCACTTGCCATGATCTCATGATTTACCCATGACCATCACGCCATGATCCTATGGTTAAACCATGACCCTCGTGCCATGATCTCATGGTTAACCCATGAACCACTTGCCATGATCCCAGGGTTAACCCATGACCCTCACGCCATGATCCCATGGTTAACCTATTACCCTCTTGCCATGATCCCATGGTTAACCCATGACCCTTCACACTATGATTCTATGGTTAACCCATGACCCTCACGCCATATTCCCATGGTTAACCCATGGCCCTCTTGCCATGATCCCATGGTTAACCTTTGACAATCTTGCCATGATCTCATGATTTACCCATAACCTTCACGCCATGATCCCATGGTTAAACCATGACCCTCGTGCCATGATCCCATGGTTAACCCATGACCCTCACGCCATGATCCCATGGTTAACCCATGACCCACTTGCCATGATCTCATGGTTAACCCATGACCCACTTGCCATGATCCCATGGGTAACCCATGACCATTACGCCATGATCCCTTGGTTAAACCATGACCCACTTGCCATGATCCCATGGTTAACCCATGACCCACCTGCCATGATCCCATGGTTAACCCATGACCCTCACACCATGATCCCATGGTTAACCCATGACCCACACGCCATGATCCCATGGTTAACCCATGACTCTCACGCCATGATCACATGGTTAAATCATGAACCCCTTTCCATGATCCTTTGGTTAACCCATTACCCTCTTGCCATGATCCCATGGTTAACCCATGAACCCCACGCATGATCCCATGGTTAACCCATGACCCACCTGCCATGATCCCATGGTTAACCCATGACCCTCACACCATGTTCCCATGGTTAACCCATGACCCACTTGCCATGATCCCATGGTTAACCCATGACCCACTTGCCATGATCCCATGGTTAACCCATGACCCTCACGTTATGATCTCTTGGTTAACCCCATGACCTACTTGCCATGATCTCATGGTTTATCCATGACCTTCATGCCATGATCCCATGGTTAAACCATGACCCTCGTGCCATGATCCCTTGGTTAACCCATGACCCTCACACCATGATCCGATGGTTAACCCATGACCCACTTGCCATGATCTCATGGTTAACCCATGACCCACTTGCCATGATCCCATGGTTAACCCATGACCCTCACGCCATGATCCCATGGTTAACCCATGACCCACTTGCATGATCTCATGATTTACCCATGACCATCACGCCATGATCCCATGGTTAAACCATGACCCTCGTGCCATGATCCCATGGTTAACCCATGACCCTCTTGCCATGATCCCATGGTTAACCATGACCCTCACGCCATGATCCCATGGTTAACCCATGACCCACTTGCCATGATCCCATGGTTAACCCATGACCCTCACGCCATGATCCCATGGTTAACCCATGACCCTCACGCCATGATCCCATGGTTAACCCATGACCCTCTTGCCATGATCCCATGGTTAACCCATGACCCTCACGCCATGATCCATGGTTAACCCATGACCCACTTGCCATGATCCCATGGTTAACCCATGACCCTCACGCCATGATCCCATGGTTAACCCATGACCCACTTGCCATGATCCCATGGTTAACCCATGACCCTCACGCCATGATCCCATGGTTAACCAATGACCCACTTACCATGATCTCATGGTTAACCTATGACCCCTTTGCCATGATCCCATGGTTAACCCATGACCCTCACCCCACGTTCCCATGGTTAACCCATGGCCCACTTGCCATGATCGCATGGTTTACCCATGACCTCACGTCATGATCCCATGGTTAAACCATGACCCTCGTGCCATGATCCCATGGTTAACCCATGACCCTCACGCCATGATCTCATGGTTAACCCATGAACCACTTGCCATGATCCCATGGTTAACACATGACCCTCACGCCATGATCCCATGGTTAACCCATTACCCTCTTGCCATGATCCCATGGTTAACCCATCCCCTCACACTATGATCCTATGGTTAACCCATGACCCTCACACCATATTCCCATGGTTAATCCATGACCCTCTTGCCATGATCACATGGTTAACCTATGACCCTCTTGCCATGATCCCATGTTTAACCCATGACCTTCACGCCATGATTCCATGGTTAAACCATGACCCTCGTGCCATGATTCCATGGTTAACCCATGACCCTCACGCCATGATCCCATGGTTAACCCATGACCCACTTGCCATGATCTCATGGTTAACCCATGACCGACTTGCCATGATCCCATGGGAAAACCATGACCATTACGCCATGATCCCATGGTTAAACCATGACCCACTTGCCATGATCCCATGGTTAACCCATGACCCACTTGCCATGATCCCATGGTTAACCCATGACCCACTTGCCATGATCCCATGGTTAACCCATGACCCACACGCCATGATCCCATGGTTAACCCATGACTCTGACGCCATGATCACATGGTTAAATCATGAACCCCTTTCCATGATCCTTTGGTTAACCCATTACCCTCTTGCCATGATCCCATGGTGAACCCATGAACCCCCACGCCATGATCCCATGGTTAACCCATGACCCACCTGCCATGATCCCATGGTTAACCCATGACCCTCACACCATGATCCCATGGTTAACCCATGACCCACTTGCCATGATCTCATGGTTAACCCATGACCCACTTGCCATGATCCCATGGTTAACCCATGACCCTCACGCCATGATCTCATGGTTAACCCATGGCCTACTTGCCATGATCTCATGATTTATCCATGACCTTCATGCCATGATCCCATGGTTAAACCATGACCCTCGTGCCATGATCCCATGGTTAACCCATGACCCTCACACCATGATCCCATGGTTAACCCATGACCCACTTGCCATGATCTCATGGTTAACCCATGACCCACTTGCCATGATCCCATGGTTAACCCATGACCCTCACGCCATGTTCCCATGGTTAACCCATGACCCACTTGCCATGATCTCATGATTTACCCATGACCATCACGCCATGATCCCATGGTTAAACCATGACCATCGTGCCATGATCCCATGGTTAACCCATGACCCTCACGCCATGATCCCATGGTTAACCCATGACCCACTTGCCATGATCCCATGGTTAACACATGACCCCCTTGCCATGATCCCATGGTTAACCATGACCCTCACGCCATGATCCCATGGTTAAACCATGACCCACTTGCAATGATCCCATGGTTAACCCATTACCCTCTTGCCATGATCCCATGGTTAACCCATGACCTCACGCAATGATCCCATGGTTAACCCATGACCCTCATGCCATGATCCCATGGTTAACCCATGACCCTCACGCCATGATCCCATGGTTAACCCATGACCCACTTGCCATGATCCCATGGTTAACCCATGACCCTCACGCCATGATCCCATGGTTAACCAATGACCCACTTGCCATGATCTCATGGTTAACCTATGACCCCTTTGCCATGATCCCATGGTTAACCCATGACCCTCACGCCACGATCCCATGGTTAACCCATGACCCACTTGCCATGATCCCATGATTTACCCATGACCTCACGCCATGATCCCATGGTTAAACCATGACCCTCGTGCCATGATCCCATGGTTAACCCATGACCCTCACGCCATGATCCCATGGTTAACCCATGAACCACTTGCCATGATCCCATGGTTAACCCATGACCCTCACGCCATGATCCCATGGTTAACCCATGACCCTCTTGCCATGATCCCATGGTAAACCCATCCCCTCACACTATGATTCCATGGTTAACCCATGACCCTCACACCATAATCCCATGGTTAACCCATGACCCTCTTGCCATGATCACATGGTTAACCCATGACCCTCTTGCCATGATCTCATGGTTAACCCATGACCTTCACGCCATGATCCCATGGTTAAACCATGACCCTCGTGCCATGATTCCATGGTTAACCCATGACCCTCACGCCATGATCCCATGGTTAACCCATGACCCACTTGCCATGATCCCATGGTTAACCCATGACCCACTTGCCATGATCCCATGGTTAAACCATGACCATCACGCCATGATCCCATGGTTAACCCATGACCCACTTGCCATGATCCCATGGTTAACCCATGACCCACTTGCCATGATCCCATGGTTAACCCATGACCCACTTGCCATGATCCCATGGTTAACCCATGACCCCACGCCATGATCCCATGGTTAACCCATGACCCTCACGCCATGATCACATGGTTAACCCATGAACCCCTTTCCATGATCCTATGGTTAACCCATTACCCTCTTGCCATGATCCCATGGTTAACCCATGAACCCCACGCCATGATCCCATGGTTAACCCATGACCCACCTGCCATGATCCCATGGTTAACCCATGACCCTCACGCCATGATCCCATGGTTAACCAATGACCCACTTGCCATGATCTCATGGTTAACCCATGACCCACTTGCCATGATCCCATGGTTAACCCAAGACCCTCACGCCATGATCCCATGGTTAACCCATGACCTACTTGCCATGATCCCATGGTTTATCCATGACCTTCATGCCATGATCCCATGGTTAAACCATGACCCTCGTGCCATGATCCCATGGTTAACCCATGACCCTCACACCATGATCCCATGGTTAACCCATGACCCACTTGCCATGATCTCATGGTTAACCCATGACCCACTTGCCATGATCCCATGGTTAACCCATGACCCTCACGCCATGATCCCATGGTTAACCCATGACCCACTTGCATGATCTCATGGTTAACCCATGACCCTCACGCCATGATCCCATGGTTAAACCATGACCCTCGTGCCATGATCCCATGGTTAACCCATGACCCCACCTGCCATGATCCCATGGTTAACCCATGACCCTCACACCATGATCCCATGGTTAACCAATGACCCACTTGCCATGATCTCATGGTTAACCCATGACCCACTTGCCATGATCCCATGGTTAACCCATGACCCTCACGCCATGATCCCATGGTTACCCCATGACCCACTTGCCATGATCTCATGATTTATCCATGACCTTCATGCCATGATCCCATGGTTAACCATGACCCTCATGCCATGATCCCATGGTTAACCCATGACCCTCACGCCATGATCCCATGGTTAACCCATGACCCACTTGCCATGATCCCATGGTTAACCCATGACCCACTTGCCATGATCCCATGGTTAACCCATGACCCTCACGCCATGATCCCATGGTTAACCCATGACCCACTTGCCATGATCTCATGATTTACCCATGACCCTCACGCCATGATCCCATGGTTAAACCATGACCATCGTGCCATGATCCCATGGTTAACCCATGACCCTCACGCCATGATCCCATGGTTAACCCATGACCCACTTGCCATGATCCCATGGTTAACCCATGACCCCCTTGCCATGATCCCATGGTTAACCAATGACCCTCACGCCATGATCCCATGGTTAACCATGACCCACTTGCCATGATCCCATGGTTAACCCATTACCCTCTTGCCATGATCCCATGGTTAACCCATGAACCTCACGCCATGATCCCATGGTTAACCCATGACCCTCATGCCATGATCCTATGGTTAACCCATGACCCTCACGCCATGATCCCATGGTTAACCCATGACCCACTTGCTATGATCCCATGGTTAACCCATGACCCTCACGCCATGTTCCCATGGTTAACCATGACCCACTTGCCATGATCTCATGGTTAACCCATGACCCCTTTGCCATGATCCCATGGTTAACCCATGACCCTCACGCCATGATCCCATGGTTAACGCATGGCCCACTTGCCATGATCCCATGATTTACCCATGACCTCACGTCATGATCCCATGGTTAAACCATGACGTTCGTGCCATGATCCCATGGTTAACCCATGACTCTCACGCCATGATCTCATGGTTAACCCATGACCCACTTGCCATGATCCCAGGCTTAACACATGACCCTCACGCCATGATCCCATGGTTAACCTATGACCCTCTTGCCATGATCCCATGGTAAATCCATCCCCTCACACTATGATCCCATGGTTAACCCATGACCCTCACACCATATTCCCATGGTTAACCCATGACCCTCTTGCCATGATCACATGGTTAACCTTTGACCCTCTTGCCATGATCTCATGGTTTACCCATGACCTTCACGCCATGATCCCATGGTTAAACCATGACCCTCGTGCCATGATCCCATGGTTAACCCATGACCCTCACGCCATGATCCCATGGTTAACCCATGACCCACTTGCCATGATCTCATGGTTAACCAATGACCGACTTGCCATGATCTCATGGGAAAACCATGACCATTACGCTATGATCCCATGGTTAAACCATGACCCACTTGCCATGATCCCATGGTTAACCATGACCCACTTGCCATGATCCCATGGTTAACCGATGACCCACTTGCCATGATCTCATGGTTAACCCATGACCCACACGCCATGATCCCATGGTTAACCCATGACCCTGACGCCATGATCACATGGTTAAATCATGAACCCCTTTCCATGATCCCATGGTTAACCCATTACCCTCTTGCCATGATCCCATGGTGAACCCATGAACCCCACGCAATGATCCCATGGTTAACCCATGACCCACTTGCCATGATCCCATGGTTAACCCATGACCCTCACACCATGTTCCCATGGTTAACCAATGACCCACTTGCCATGATCTCATGGTTAACCCATGACCCACTTGCCATGATCCCATGGTTAACCCATGACCCTCACGTCATGATCCCATGGTTAACCCACGGCCTACTTGCCATGATCTCATGATTTACCCATGACCTTCATGCCATGATCCCATGGTTAACCATGACCCTCGTGCCATGATCCCATGGTTAACCCATGACCCGCACACCATGATCCATGGTTAACCCATGACCCACTTGCCATGATCTCATGGTTAACCCATGACCCACTTGCCATGATCCCATGGTTAACTCATGACCCTCACGCCATGTTCCCATGGTTAACCCACGGCCCACTTGCCATGATCTCATGATTTACCCATGACCTCACGCCATGATCCCATGGTTAAACCATGACCCTCGTGCCATGATCCCATGGTTAACCCATGACCCTCACGCCATGATCCCATGGTTAACCCATGACCCACTTGCCATGATCCCATGGTTAACATGACCCCCTTGCCATGATCCCATGGTTAACCATGACCCTCACCATGATCCCATGGTTAAACCATGACCCACTTGCCATGATCCCATGGTTAACCCATGACCCTCTTGCCATGATCCCATGGTTAACCCATGAACCTCACGCCATGATCCCATGGTTAACCCATGACCCTCATGCCATGATCCTATGGTTAACCCATGACCCTCACGCCATGATCCCATGGTTAACCCATGACCCACTTGCCATGATCCCATAGTTAACCCATGACCCTCACGCCATGATCCCATGGTTAACCAATGACCCACTTACCATGATCTCATGGTTAACCTATGACCCCTTTGCCATGATCCCATGGTTAACCCATGACCCTCACGCCACGTTCCCATGGTTAACGCATGGCCCACTTGCCATGATCGCATGGTTTACCCATGACCCTCACGTCATGATCCCATGGTTAAACCATGACCCTCGTGCCATGATCCCATGGTTAACCCATGACTCTCACGCCATGATCTCATGGTTAACCCATGAACCACTTGCCATGATCCCATGGTTAACCCATGACCCTCACGCCATGATCCCATGGTTAACCCATTACCCTCTTGCCATGATCCCATGGTAAACCCATCCCCTCACACTATGATTCTATGGTTAACCCATGACCCTCACACCATATTCCCATGGTTAACCCATGGCCCTCTTGCCATGATCCCATGGTTAACCTTTGACCCTCTTGCCATGATCTCATGATTTACCCATGACCTTCACGCCATGATCCCATGGTTAAACCATGACCCTCGTGCCATGATCCCATGGTTAACCCATGACCCTCACGCCATGATCCCATGGTTAACCCATGACCCACTTGCCATGATCTCATGGTTAACCAATGACCCACTTGCCATGATCTCATGGTTAAACCATGACCCTCACGCCATGATCCCATGGTTAAACCATGACCCACTTGCCATGATCCCATGGTTAACCCATGACCCACTTGCCATGATCTCATGGTTAACCCATGACCCACTTGCCATGATCCCATGGTTAACCCATGACCCTCACGCCATGATCCCATGGTTAACCCATGACTCTCACGCCATGATCACATGGTTAAATCATGAACCCCTTTCCATGATCCCATGGTTAACCCATTACCCTCTTGCCATGATCCCTTGGTTAACCCATGAACCCCACGCCATGATCCCATGGTTAACCCATGACCCACCTGCCATGATCCCATGGTTAACCCATGACCCTCACACCATGATCCCATGGTTAACCAATGACCCACTTGCCATGATCACATGGTTAACCCATGACCCACTTGCCATGATCCCATGGTTAACCCAAAACCCTCACGTCATGTTCTCTTGGTTAACCCATGACCTACTTGCCATGATCTCATGATTTATCCATGACCTTCATGCCATGATCCCATGGTTAGACCATGACCCTCGTGCCATGATCCCATGGTTAACCCATGACCCGCACACCATGATCCCATGGTTAACCCATGACCCACTTGCCATGATCTCATGGTTAACCCATGACCCACTTGCCATGATCCCATGGTTAACCCATGACCCTCACGCCATGATCCCATGGTTAACCCATGACCCACTTGCCATGATCTCATGATTTACCCATGACCATCACCCCATGATCCCATGGTTAAACCATGACCATCGTGCCATGATCCCATGGTTAACCCATGACCCTCACGCCATGATCCCATGGTTAACCCATGACCCACTTGCCATGATCCCATGGTTAACACATGACCCCTTGCCATGATCCCATGGTTAACCCATGACCCTCACGCCATGATCCCATGGTTAACCATGACCCACTTGCCATGATCCCATGGTTAACCCATTACCCTCTTGCCATGATCCCATGGTTAACCCATGACCCTCACGCCATGATCCCATGGTTAACCCATGACCCTCATGCCATGATCCTATGGTCAACCCATGACCCTCACGCCATGATCCCATGGTTAACCCATGACCCACTTGCCATGATCCCATGGTTAACCCATGACCCTCACGCCATGTTCCCATGGTTAACCAATGACCCACTTACCATGATCTCATGGTTAACCTATGACCCCTTTGCCATGATCCCATGGTTAACCCATGGCCCTCACGCCATGTCCCATGGTTAACCCATGGCCCACTTGCCATGATCCCATGATTTACCCATGACCTCCACGTCATGATCCCATGGTTAAACCATGACCTTCGTGCCATGATCCCATGGTTAACCCATGACTCTCACGCCATGATCTCATGGTTAACCCATGAACCACTTGCCATGATCCCAGGCTTAACATATGACCCTCACGCCATGATCCCATGGTTAACCTATTACCATCTTGCCATGATCCCATGGTAAATCCATCCCCTCACACTATGATTCTATGGTTAACCCACGACCCTCACACCATATTCCCATGGTTAACCCATGGCCCTCTTGCCATGATCACATGGTTAACCTTTGACCCTCTTGCCATGATCTCATGATTTACCCATGACCTTCACGCCATGATTCCATGGTTAAACCATGACCCTCGTGCCATGATCCATGGTTAACCCATGACCCTCACGCCATGATCCCATGGTTAACCAATGACCCACTTGCCATGATCTCATGGGAAACCCATGACCATTACGCTATGATCCCATGGTTAAACCATGACCCACTTGCTGTGATCCCATGGTTAACCCATGACCCCACTTACCATGATCTCATGGTTAACCCATGACCCACTTGGCATGATCTCGTGGTTAACCCATGACCCTCACGCCATGATCCCATGGTTAACCCATGACTCTGACGCCATGATCACATGGTTAAATCATGAACCCCTTTCCATAATCCTTTGGTTAACCCATTACTTTCTTGCCATGATCCCATGGTGAACCCATGAACCCCACGCAATGATCCCATGGTTAACCCATGACCCACTTGCCATGATCCCATGGTTAATCCATGACCCTCACACCATGTTCCCATGGTTAACCAATGACCCACTTGCCATGATCTCATGGTTAACCCATAACCCACTTGCCATGATCCCATGGTTAACCAAAACCCTCACGTCATGTTCCCATGGTTAACCCATGGCCTACTTGCCATGATCTCATGATTTATCCATGACCTTCATGCCATGATCCCATGGTTAGACCATGACCCTCGTGCCATGATCCCATGGTTAACCCATGACCCTCACACCATGATCCCATGGTTAACCCATGACCCACTTGCCATGATCCCATGGTTAACCCATGACCCTCACGCCATGATCCCATGGTTAAACCATGACCCACTTGCTATGATCCCATGGTTAACCCATGACCCTCACGCCATGATCCCATGGTCAACCAATGACCCACTTACCATGATCTCATGGTTAACCCATGACCCCTTTGCCATGATCCCATGGTTAACCCATGAACCTCACGCAATGATCCCATGGTTAACCCATGACCCTCATGCCATGATCCTATGGTTAACCCATGACCCTCACGCCATGATCCCATGGTTAACCCATGACCCACTTGCTATGATCCCATGGTTAACCCATGACCCTCACGCCATGTTCCCATGGTTAACCAATGACCCACTTACCATGATCTCATGGTTAACCTATGACCCCTTTGCCATGATCCCATGGTTAACCCATGGCCCTCACGCCACGTTCCCATGGTTAACCCATGGCCCACTTGCCATGATCCCATGATTTACCCATGACCTCCACGTCATGATCCCATGGTTAAACCATGACGTTCGTGCCATGATCCCATGGTTAACCCATGACTCTCACGCCATGATCCCATGGTTAACCCATGACCCACTTGCCATGATCTCATGGCTAACCCATGACCTTCATGCCATGATCCCATGGTTAACCCATGACCCTCACGCCATGATCTCATGGTTAACCCATGAACCACTTGCCATGATCCCAGGCTTAACACATGACCCTCACGCCATGATCACATGGTTAACCCATTACCCTCTTGCCATGATCCCATGGTAAATCCATGACCCTCACACTATGATCCTATGGTTAACCCATGACCCTCACACCATATTCCCATGGTTAATCCATGGCCCTCTTGCCATGATCACATGGTTAACCTTTGACCCTCTTGCCATGATCTCATGATTTACCTATGACCTTCATGCCATGATTCCATGGTTAAACCATGACCCTCGTGCCATGATTCCATGGTTAACCCAAGACCCTCACGCCATGATCCTATGGTTAACCATGACCCACTTGCCATGATTTCATGGTTAACCCATGACCCACTTGCCATGATCCCATGGTTAACCCATGACCCTCACGCCATGATCCCATGGTTAACCCATGACCCACTTGCCATGATCCCATGGTTAACCCATGACCCACTTTCCATGATCTCATGGTTAACCGATGACCCACTTGGCATGATCTCATGGTTAACCCATGACCCTCACGCCATGATCCCATGGTTAACCCATGACTCTGATGCCATGATCACATGGTTAAATCATGAACCCCTTTCCATGATCCTTTGGTTAACCCATTACCCTCTTGCCATGATCCCTTGGTGAACCCATGAACCCCACGCAATGATCCCATGGTTAACCCATGACCCACTTGCCATGATCCCAGGGTTAATCCATGACCCTCACACCATGTTCCCATGGTTAACCATGACCCACTTGCCATGATCTCATGGTTATACCATGACCCACTTGCCATGATCCCAGGGTTAACCCATGACCCACACGTCATGTTCTCTTGGTTACCCACGGCCCACTTGCCATGATCTCATGATTTATCCATGACCTTCATGCCATGATCCCATGGTTAACCATGACCCTCGTGCCATGATCCCATGGTTAACCCATGACCCCGCATACCATGATCCCATGGTTAACCCATGACCCACTTGCCATGATCTCATGGTTAACCCACGACCCACTTGCCATGATCCCATGCTTAACTCATGACCCACACGCCATGTTCCCATGGTTAACCCACGACCCACTTGCCATGATCTCATCATTTACCCATGACCATCACGCCATGATCCCATGGTTAAACCATGACCATCGTGCCTTGATCCCATGGTTAACCCATGACCCTCACGCCATGATCCCATGGTTAACCCATGACCCACTTACCATGATCCGATGGTTAACCCATGACCCTCTTGCCATGATCCCATGGTTAACCCATTACCCTCTTGCCATGATCCCATGGTAAACACATGACCCTCACTCGATGATCCTATGGTTAACCCTTGACATTCACACCATGATCCCATGGTTAACCCATGACCCCCTTGCCACGATCCCATGGTTAACCCATGACCCCCTTACCAATATCCATGGTTAACCTTTGACCCTCTTGCCATGATCACATGGTTAACCCATGACCCTCCTGCCATGATCCCATGGTTAACCCATGACCCACTTGCCATGATCTCATGGTTAACCCATGATCCTATGGTTAACCCATGACCCACTTGCCATGATCCCATGGTTAAACATTGACCCATTTGCCATGATCCCATGGTTAACCCATGACCATCACGCCATGATCCCATGGTTAACCCATGACCCACTTGCCATGATCTCATGGTTAACCTATGACCCTCACGCCCTTATCCCATGGTTAACCAATGACCCACTTGCCATGATATCATGGTTAACCTATGATCGACATGCCATGATCCCATGTTAATCCATGACCCTCCCGCCATGTTCCCATGGTTAACCCATGGCCCACTTGCCATGATCTCATGATTTACCCATGACCTTCACGCCATGAATCCATGGTTAAAACATGACCCTCGTGCCATGATCCCATGGTTAACCCATGACCCTCACGCCATGATCCCATGGTTAACCCATGACCTACTCGTCATGATCCCATGGTTAACCCATGACCCTCACACCATGATCCCATGGTTAACCCATGACCCACATGCCATGATCCCATGGTTAACCCATTACCCTCTTGCCATGATCTCATGGCAAACCCATGACCCTCATTCTATGATCCTATGGTTAACCCATGACCCTCACACCTTGATCCCAAGGTTAACCCATGACCTCCTTGCCACGATCCCATGGTTAACCCATGACCCCCTTGCCATGATCCCATGGTTAACCCATGGCACTCATGCCATGATCACATGGTTAACCCATGACCCTCTTGCCATGATCACATGGTTAACCCATGACCCTGACTCCATGATCCCATGGTTAAATATTGACCCTCTTGCCATGATCCCATGGTTAACCCATGACCCACTTGCCATGATCTCATGGTTAACCCATGACCCACTTGCCATGATCTCATGGGAAACCCATGACCATTACGCCATGATCCCATGGTTAAACCATGACCCACTTGCTATGATCCCATGGTTAACCCATGACCCACTTGCCATGATCTCATGGTTAACCGATGACCCACTTGGCATGATCTCATGGTTAACCCATGACCCTCACGCCATGATCCCATGGTTAACCCATGACTCTGACGCCATGATCACATGGTTAAATCATGAACCCCTTTCCATGATCCTTTGGTTAACCCATGACCCACTTGCCATGATCCCACGGTTAATCCATGACCCTCACACCATGTTCCCATGGTTAACCAATGACCCACTTGCCATGATCTCATGGTTATCCCATAACCCACTTGCCATGATCCCAGGGTTAACCCATGACCCTCACGTCATGTTCTCATGGTTACCCCACGGCCCACTTGCCATGATCTCATGATTTATCCATGACCTTCATGCCATGATCCCATGGTTAAACCATGACCCTCGTGCCATGATCCCATGGTTAACCCATGACCCGCACACCATGATCCCATGGTTAACCCATGACCCACTTGCCATGATCTCATGGTTAACCCATGACCCACTTGCCATGATCCCATGCTTAACCCATGACCCTCACGCCATGTTCCCATGGTTAACCCACGGCCCACTTGCCATGATCTCATGATTTACCCATGACCATCACGCCATGATCCCATGGTTAAACCATGACCATCGTGCCTTGATCCCATGGTTAACCCATGACCCTCACGCCATGATCCCATGGTTAACCCATGACCCACTTGCCATGATCCGATGGTAAACCCATTACCCTCTTGCCATGATCCCATGGTTAACCCATTACCCTCTTGCCATGATCCCATGGTAAACACATGACCCTCACTCGATGATCCTATAGTTAACCCTTGACCCTCACACCATGATCCCAAGGTTATCCCATGACCCCCTTGCCACGATCCCAGGGTTAACGCATGATCCCCTTACCAATATCCCATGGTTAACCTTTGTCCCTCTTGCCATGATCACATGGTTAACCCATGACCCTTCTGCCATGATCACATGGTTAACCCATGACCCACTTGCCATGATCTCATGGTTAACCCTTGATCCTATGGTTAACCCATGACCCACTTGCCAGGATCTCTTGGTTAACCATTGACCGATTTGCCATGATCTCATGGGTAACCGATGACCATCACGCCATGATCCCATGGTTAACCCATGACCCACTTGCCATGATCTCATGGTTAACCTATGACCCTCACGCCATGATCCCATGATCAACCAATGACCCACTTGCCATGATACCATGGTTAACCTATGATCCACTTGCCATGATCCCATGTTAATCCATGACCCTCCCGCCATGTTCCCATGGTTAATCCATGGCCCACTAGCCATGATCTCCTGATTTACCCATGACCTTCACGCCATGATTCCATGGTTAAAACATGACCCTCGTGCCATGATTCCATGGTTAACCCATGACCCTCACGCCATGATCCCTTGGTTAACCCGTGACCCACTCGTCATGATCCCATGCTTAACCCATGACCCTCACACCTTGTTCATCGGGTTAACCCATGACCCACATGCCATGATCCCATGGTTAACCCATTACCCTCTTGCCATGATCTCATGGCAAACACGTGACCCTCATTCTATGATCCTATGGTTAACCCATGACCCTCACACCTTGATCCCAAGGTTAACCCATGACCTCCTTGCCACGATCCCATGGTTAACCCATGACCCCCTTGCCATGATCCCATGGTTAACCGATGGCACTCTTGCCATGATCACATGGTTAACCCATGACCCTCTTGCCATGATCACATGGTTAACCCATGACCCTGACTCCATGATCCCATGGTTAAATATTGACCCTCTTGCCATGATCACATGGTTAACCCATGACCCACTTGCCATGATCTCATGGTTAACCCATGACCGACTTGCCATGATCTCATGGGAAACCCATGACCATTACGCCATGATCCCATGGTTAAACCTTGACCCACTTGCTATGATCCCCTGGTTAACCCATGACCCACTTGCCATGATCTCATGGTTAACCGATGACCCACTTAAAATGATCTCATGGTTAACCCATGACCCTCACGCCATGATCCCATGGTTAACCCATGACTCTGACGCCATGATCACACGGTTAAATCATGAACCCCTTTCCATAATCCTTTGGTGAACCCATGACCCACTTGCCATGATCCCACGGTTAATCCATGACCCTCACACCTTGTTCCCATGGTTAACCAATGACCCACTTGCCATGATCTCATGATTATCCCATAACCCACTTGCCATGATCCCAGGGTTAACCCATAACCCTCACGTCATCTTCTCATGGTTACCCCACGGTCCACTTGCCATGATTTTATGATTTATCCATGACCTTCATGCCATGATCCCATGGTTAAACCATGACCCTCGTGCCATGATCCCCTGCTTAACCGATGACCCGCACACCATGATCCACTTGCCATGATCCCATGCTTAGCTCATGACCCTCACGCCATGTTCCCATGGTTAACCCACGGCCCACTTGCCATGATCTCATGATTTACCCATGACCATCACGCCATGATCCCATGGTTAAACCATGACCATCGTGCCTTGATCCCATGGTTAACCCATGACCCTCACACCATGATCCCATGATTAACCCATGACCCACTTGCCACAATCACATGGTTAACACATGACCCCCTTGCCATGATCCCATGGTTAACCCATGACCCTCATGCCATGATTCTATGGTTAACCCATGACCCACTTGCCATGATCCGATGGTTAACCCATTACCCTCTTGCCATGATCCCATGGTTAACCCATTACCCTCTTGCCATGATCCCATGGTAAGTACATGACCCTCACTCGATGATCTTGTGGTTAACCCATGACCCTCACACCATGATCCCAAGGTTAACCCATGACCCCCTTGCCACGATCCCAAGGTTAACCCATGATCCCCTTGCCAAGATCCCATGGTTAACCTTTGTCCCTCTTGCCATGATCACATGGTCAACCGATTACCCTCTTGCCATGATCACATGGTTAAGCCATGACCCACTTGCCATGATCTCATGGTTAACCCATATAACCCATGATCCATTTGCCAGGATCTCTTGGTTAACCCATGACCGACTTGCCATGATCTCATGGGTAACCGATGAACATCACGCCATATCCCATGGTTAACCTATGACCCTCTTGCCATGATCACATGGTTAACCCATGACCTACTTGCCATGATCTCATGGTTAACCCATATAACCCATGACCCACTTACCAGGATCTCTTGGTTAACCCATTACCGACTTGCCATGATCTCATGGGTAACCGATGCCCATCACGCCTTGATCCCATGGTTAACCCATGACCCACTTGCCATGATATCATGGTTAACGTATGATCCACTTGCCATGATCCCATGTTAATCCATGACCCTCCCGCCATGTTACCCATGACCTTCATGCCATGATTCCATGGCTAAACCATGACCCTCGTGCCACGATTCCAAGGTTAACCCATGTCCCTCACGCCATGATCCCATGGTTAACCCGTGACCCACTTGCCATGATCTCATGGTTAACCCGTGACCCACTTGTCATGATCCCATGCTTAACCCATGACCCTCACACCATGTTCCTATGGTTAACCCATGACCCACATGCCATGATCCCATGGTTAACCCATTACCTCTTGCCATGATCCCATGATTAACCCATTACCCTCTAGCCATGATCTCATGGTAAACAAATGACCCTCATTCTATGATCCTATGGTTAACCCGTGACCCTCACACCATGATCCCAAGGTTAACCCATGACCCCCTTGCCACGATCCCATGGTTAACCCATGACCCCCTTGCCATGATCTCATGGTAAACACATGACCCTCATTCTATGATCATATGGTTAACCCATGACCCTGACACCATGATCCCAAGGTTAACCCATGACCCCCTTGCCACGATCCCATGGTTAACCTATGACCCCCTTGCCATGATCCCATGGTTAACCGATGACACTCTTGCCATGATCACATGGTTAACCCATGACCCTCTTGCCATGATCACATGGTTAACCCATGACCCTAACTCCATGATCCCATGGTTAAACATTGACCTTTTTGCCAAGATCCCATGGTTAACCCATGACTCACTTGCCATGATCTCATGTTAAACCCATGACCGACTTGCCATGATCTCATGGGAAACCCATGACCATTACGCCATGATCCCATGGTTAAACCATGACCCACTTGCTATGATCCCATGGTTAACCCATGACCCACTTGCCATGATCCCATGGCTAACCGATGACCCACTTGGCATGATCTCATGGTTAACCCATGACCCTCACGCCATGATCCCATGGTTAACCCATGACTCTGACACCATGATCATATGGTTAAATCATGAACCCCTTTCCATAATCCTTTGATTAACCCATTACCCACTTGCCATGATCCCTTGGTGAACCCATGAACCCCACGCTATGATCCCATGGTTTACCCATGACCGACTTGCCATGATCCCAGGGTTAATCCATGACCGTCACATCATGTTCCCATGGTTAACCAATGACCCAGTAGCCATGATCTCATGGTTATCCCATAATCCACTTGCCATGATCCCATGGTTAACCCAAGACCCTCAAGTCATGTTCTCATGGTTACCCCACGGCCCACTTGCATTGATCTCATGATTTATCCATGACCTTCATGCCATGATCCCTTGGTTAAAGCATGACCCTCGTGCCATGATCCCATGCTTAACCCATGACCCGCACTCCATGATCCCATGGTTAACCCATGACCCACTTGCCATGATCTCATAGTTAAACCATGACCCAGTTGCCATGATCCCATGCTTAGCTCATGACCCTCACGCCATGTTCCCATGGTTAACCCACGGCCCACTTGCCATGATCTCATGATTTACCCATGACCATCACGCCTTGATCCCAACGTTAAACCATGACCCACTTGCCATGATCCCATGGTTAACCCATGACCCTCACGCTATGATCCCATGGTTAACCCATGACCCACATGCCATGATCCCATGGTTAACACATGACCCCTTTGCCTTGATCTCATGGTTAACTGATGACCCACTTGCCATGATCACATGGTTTGCCCATTACCCTCTTGCCATAACCCCATGATTAACCCATGACTCTCATGCCATGATCCCATAGTTAACCCATGACCCTCACGCCATGATCCTATGGTTAACGCATGACCCCCACACCATAATCCCATGGTTAACCCATGACCCACTGGCCATGATCCCATGGTTAACCCTTGACCCTCACGCCATGTTCCCATGGTTAACCAATGACTTACTTGCCATGATCTCATGGTTAGCCTATGACCCACTTGCCATGATCCCATGGTTAACACATGACCCTCACGCCATGATCCCATGGTTAACCCATGCACTTGCCATAATCCCATGGTTAAAACATGACCCCCTTGCCACGATCTCATGGTTAACCGATGACCCTCTTGGCATGATCACATGGTTTGCCCATTACCCTCTTGCCCTGATCCCATGGTTAATCCATGACCCGCACGCCATGATCCCATGGTTAACCCATCACCCACTTGCCATGATCTCATGGTTAACCCATGACCCACTTGCCATGATCCCATGCTTAGCCCATGACCCTCACGCCATGTTCCCATGGTAAACCCACGGCCCACTTGCCATGATCTCTTGATTTACCCTTGACCTTCACACCATGATCCCATGGTTAAACCATGACTATCGTGCCTTGATCCCATGGTTAACCCATGACCCTCACTCCATGATCCCATGGTTAACCCATGACCCATTTGCCACGATCCCATGGTTAACACATGACCCCCTTGCCACGATCCCATGGTTAACACATGACCCCACTTGCCATGATCACATGGTTTGCCCATTACCCTCTTGCCATGGCCACTTGGTTAACCCATGACTCTCACGCCATGATCACAAGGTTAACTCATGAACCCTTTTCCATTATATCATGGTTAACCCATTACCCTCTTGCCATGATCCCATGGTTAACCCATAAACCTCACGCAATGATCCCATAGTTAACCCATGACCCTCACGCCATGATCCTATGGTTAACGCTTAACCCCTACGCCATAATCCCAGGGATATCCCGTGACCCACTTGCCAAGATCCCATGGTTAACCCATGGCCCACACGCCATGTTCCTATGGTTAACCAATGACTCACTTGCCATGATATCGTGGCTAACCCATGACCCACTTGCCATGATCCCATGGTTAACCCATGACCCTCACGCCACGTTCCCATGGTTAACGCATGGCCCATTTGCCAAGATCTCATGATTTACCCATGACCTCCACACCATGATCCCATGATTAAACCATGACGCTCGTGCCATGATCCCATGGTTAACCCATGACCCTCACGCCATAATCCCCTGGTTAAACCATGACCCACTTGCCCTGATCCTATGGTTAACCCATGACCCACTTGCCATGATCTCGTGGTTAACCCATGACCCACTTTCCATGATCTCATGGTTATCCCATGACCCTCACGCCATGATCTCATGGTTAACCCATGACTCTCACGCCATGATCACATGGTTAACCCATGAACCCCTTTCCATAATCCCATGGTTAACCCATTACCCTATTGCCATGATCCCACGGTTAACCCATGATCCCCACGCAATGATCCCATGGTTAACCCGTGACCCTCGCGCCACGATCCCTTGGTTAACCCATGACCCGCACGCCATGATCACATGGTTAACCCATGACCCACTTGCCATGATCCCATGGTTAACCCATTACCCTTTTGCCATGATCCCATGGTAAACCCATGACCCTCACTTTATGATCCTATGGTTAACCCATGACCCTCACACCATGATCCCATGGTTAACCCATGACCCCCTTGCCACGATCCCATGGTTAACCCATGACCCTCATGCCATGTTCCCATGGTTAACCCATGGCTCACTTGCCATGATCTCATGATTTACCCATGACCTTCACGCCATGATCCCATGGTTAACCCATGAGCCACTTGCCATGATCTCATGGTTAACCCACGACCCTCACTCCATGATCCCATGGTTAACCCATGAGCCACTTGCCATGATCCCATGGTTAACCCATTACCCTCTTGCCATGATACCATGGTAAACCCATGACCCTCACTCTATGATCCTATGGTTAACTCATAACCCTCACGCCATGTTTCCAAGGTTAACCCATGACCCACTTGCCATGATCCTATGGTTAACCCATTACCTTCTTGCCATGATCCCATGGTTAACCCATGACCCTCACTCTATGATCCTAGGGTTAACCATGACCCTCACGCCATGATCCCATGGTTAACCCATGACCCCCTTGCCACGATCCCAAGGTTAACCCATAACCCCCTTGCCATGATCCCATGGTTAACCTATGACCCTCTTGCCATGATCACATGGTTAACCCATGACCCATTTGCCATGATTTCATGGTTAACCCATGACCCTCACTACATGAACCCATGGTTAAACAATTGTTGGAACCAAAGTATTTTAGATTAAATAATCTCTAAGTTTTGATGTTAACAAAAAGGATTAAATTTTGTATGGCAAAGTGTTAGTTAAGATCGAACAAATTTTTAAGACGTTTTGGAAACCTCGAATGAGTTTCTTAATATCCGCGTCCACCCATGTAGATGAGTTGCTCAAAATGAATGGTATACTTATTTATTTTAATATGTTTAAGTAGACGGAATATAGAGTAGTCTAAGTAGACGAGAATTTTAACTACCAAGAGTAGACGAGCTTAAGTGCCACGTCAGTAGACGGAGATCTAATTTACTCACCGATATATAGCAAGTCCAAAGACTTGATAATAGACGAGAAAATTTGCCACGTCACTAGACGAGCTAAAAAGAGATTCTAACTATGAGCGGATAGATGCACTATGTTAAGTAGACGAGCTATTCTTCACTGTGAATCTTTCATATGATTAGAATAACTATCTCGACCACATAGAAGTATTTATTTCAAATGATTGATACTTATTTCAGGTATATATTGGTCCTTCATATTTGTTTTAACTGTTATATTGCCTTGTTTCTTTAAGACAGACATAGTACAAATGAGGAAATGCAAAAGTAAAATGGTACAATGCAAAACGCCTTGTACCCTGTCACCTTTAAACGCTGGAATAACTGGAAATTGTACAAGGGAGGCAAGACAGTTTTTCAAGTAGCAATTGCTCAAAGGTGTGCCCGTTTTGTGCAAGAATGAAAACCTATAGTACATTTCAGAATGGCCAAGAGTAAGCTATGAGTCACAGTGGATATTATGCATTTGATTCTATCCCTAAACGGAAAAATTCAAAAACAACCGTTGAAGAATTTCAAGTGAAGAGAAAGGTCACTACAAATAGAAGACCTCAACATCTGAAGAAAGAACTTTTTCATATACAGAAATCTTGCTAGAAAAACGCTTGCCATTTACGAGCTCAAATTCTTTTATTCTTTCAACAGCAAAAGTCTGTAATACCTTCGCTTGAATATTGCTATAATATTCAACCGATCTTAAACTTTCATACCCTCACACATAGTGAGTTAGAAGATCAAAAGAAACCAATCTCTTTGTTAGAATTAGAGCATGAAGAGGCTTGGTAAGAAAGGAATAGTTGTAGCCTGGAGAGATGTTGAATACTTGTTGTAATTTATTTGGAAAATAGTGGCGAAAAACCTTCAAGTAGAAGGGACTGGACGTAGCTCTTCGTTGGAGGAGAGTGAACCAGGATAAAACGTTTGCGTGAATCTTCTAATCCCAATCTCTTTAGCTTTATTTGATTATACTAACTGTGGGGGTTTGAACTTGATTTTGTTAAGTCTTTAAAAGATTCTTTTTGTGTGTGTGCTTCTGCCTCTTAATCCTTGTGTGCGAAAATTATTTTGAAAAAGGTTGTTTTTCAAAAATTATTAATAAGCACAATTCAACCCCCCTTCTTATGTTTGCCTGTGTCAACTTCAGTTGGTATCAGAGCTCAGCCTCGAAAGGGTTGAGCATCCAACAAGTGCAGAGGGAGTACGATCAAGCAACCATGGATGCAGAAGGACAAACTATCAACAGACCTCCTCTCTTCGATGGAACTGACTATGACTACTGGAAGAAGAGGACGATGGCCTTCTTGGATACACCAAATTTAGACATCTAGGAACTGATTGAGAATGGCTATACTGAGCCTAGAGGTGAAAAATGGAGCAGCCATTGCTAGAGCATATTGGACTGCAAATCAAAGGCCAAACATCAACTTAATCTCAAAGCAAAACATTATTTGATGTGTGCCATCACCAGATCAGAACATGACAAAGTTCACAGCTGCAACACTGCTAAAGAAATCTAGGATACTCTGGCCCTTGCTCATGAAGGTTCATCTCAAGTGAAGGAGTCAAAGATAAGCATGTTGGTTCACCAGTATGAGCTTTTTAAAATGGCTGATCATGAGACTATAGATCAGATGTTTGGAAGATTTCAAACAATCACCAACAGTCTCAGATCTCTTGGAAAAATCTATGAAAATAGAGATCATATTAGAAAGATTCTGAGAAATCTTTCCAAGCAATGGAGACCCAAGGTTACTGCTATTCACGAAGCCAAAAATCTGAATACTCTTTCTCTAGAAGGGCTTCTCAGGTCACTCAAGGTTCATGAACTTGAACTAAATGAAGAAGACAATTCCAGAAAAGGAAAGTCTATTGCCTTAAAGGCAAAGAAAGCCTGTTCATCAAAGGTCCTCAAAGCTGCTGAATCTTCAGATGATGCTGAACCTTCATATAGTGATGAAGGATCAGATAAAGATGAGCTATCTTTCATCTCCAGAAAAATTCAACATATATGGAGAAAGAAAGGTAACTTTAGAAGGAAGCAGTTTAACAAGAAGTTTTCTAAGGAGAAATCAGACTCCAAGGAAAAAGGTCCACCTTTGTGCTTTGAATGCAAAAAGCCTGGCCATTTCAAAGCTGATTGCCCTGATCTGAAAGATAAAAATAAGTTCTTCAAGAAAAAGAAGGGCTTAATGGCTACTTGGGAGGACTTAGACCTATCCACATCTGATGAGGAAGATGAAGCTGAGGAAGAGGCAAATATCTATCTCATGGATGACACATCATCAGAGAGTGAATACACTGATGATGAGGTAATGGATTCTGACTCGTCCACTTTTAAATTTTTTTTGATGAATTACTGCATGACTCATCCATATTGTCTCATGAATACAAAAGTCTAAAAGAAAAGTTTTCAAAATTAACAAAAGAGTATGATAGAGTCTGCATGGAGAAGCAAAGCTTAGCACAAGAAAATGATAAGCTAAGATCAGAGAATGTCAGTCTAACTGAAAAACTTGAATGTGAGCCTGATAATTCTTGTGAAGTTGTAAAACTAAAACAAGATGTAACATATTTGACAGACACTCTGTCAAAATTTGTAGGTGGCTCAGATAAGCTAAGTCTTATTTTAAGGTACTCTAGGTCACCATATGATAAATCTGGTCTTGGTTATGACAAGGAGAAGCATGAGGCATCTCATATTAAGTCAAAGCCACATATACAACATAGGGCTTCAAAAGCTCCAACTAAATATGTTAAAACCAAGCATGGCCCGTCCAACACCTTTTGCAAAGTGTGTGGAAAAAGTGGGCATGATACATATAGATGTATACATAATAAGCATGCTAAAAATTCGCGTCCAATGAAAAATAACAAGAAAGGACCCAAGTCATTTTGGGTACCTTAGGACAAGATAATACTAGTTGCAGATTTGCTTAACAACAGGAAAGAAACAAACATCTTGGTACTTGGACAGTGGGTGCTCATGTCACATGACGGGAGAAAGGTGTATGTTCCAAGGCCTAAGACATAAAGACGGTGGCTGGGTAACATTTGGAGGAAACCAGAATAGGAAGATCACTAGTATAGGTAAAATTGGTAAACACCCTTTTCTCTCCATTGATAATGTTCTTTTAGTAAATGGTTTAAAACATAATCTGCTGAGCATAAGTCAATTATGTGATAGTGGATATGATGTTTCTTTTAATAAGAACATGTGTAATGTCAAGAAAAATGATGGATCAATTTTATTCACTGCTAAGAGGCAAAACAATTTGTATAAAATTGACTTGGGGGACCTCTCAAATCAAAGTGTTTCATGTTTAGTGTCCATTGAAGATGAGCAATGGGTTTGGCACAAAAGGCTAGGTCATGCAAGCTTGAGATTAATCTCAAAGCTAAATAAGCATAACCTCGTGAGAGGGCTACCAAACCTTAAGTACAAATCCGATGCCCTCTGTGATGCATGTCAAAAGGGAAAACAAGTCAAAGGTTCTTTTGAATCTAAGACTGTTGTTAGTACCAATAGACCACTAGAGCTGCTACACCTTGATCTTTTTGGTCCAACAAGGACTGCTTCTATCAATGGTAAGAAATATGGTCTAGTCATTGTAGATGACTACACTAGATGGACATGGGTTATGTTCCTAGCTCACAAGGATGAGTCCTTCAAGGTCTTTTCTATATTCTGCAAACCTATACAGAATGAAAAAGGCATGTGTATCACTTCAATCAGAAATGACCATGGGGGAGAGTTTGAAAATGAGCTATTTCATAAGTTCTGTGAAGAAAGTGGTATTCTTCACAATTTCTCAATACCTAGAACACCATAGCAAAATGGCGTGGCAGAGAGAAAGAACAGATCTCTTCAAGAGATGGCAAGAACTATGCTCAATGACAACTCTGTCCCTAGACACTTCTGGGCTGAAGCTGTTAATATTGCCTGCTACATTCATAACAGAATATACATTAGACCAATCTTGAACAAGACTCCTTATGAATTGTGGAAGCAACGAAAACCCAACATTTCATATTTTCATCCTTTCGGTTGTAAATGCTATATTCTAAATACTAAAGATCAACTTGGTAAGTTTGATGCAAAAGTAGATAATGGAATTCTGTTAGGATTTTCTGAAACATCAAAAGGCTTTAGAGTATATAATTCTAGAACTCTAGTAGTATAAGAATGTATACATGTCAAGTTTGATGACAAGCAGCCTGATAAGAAATTATCAGAGCTAGATGAAGCTTTTGCAGATCTTGATTTAAATATCTCAGGAGAAACAAATGAGGTAAAAGCTGATGATCAAGTGGAAGACCCTCCTCAACAACCAGAAACATCCACTTCTCAAAAAGACAATGTTCAGAGATCTTGGCATTTCAAGAATTATCATCCACAAGATCAAATTATTGGAAACCCCAGTGATAAGCTAAGAACCAGATCAACTTTCAGAAAGCAGGAAGATACTACACTAGTCTCTGAGTTGGAACCAAAGATAGTAAACGAGGCTCTGCTGGATAATGGTTGGATTCTAGATATGCAAGAAGAACTAAATCAGTTTGGGAGAAGTGATGTCTGGACTCTGGTACCCCTGCCTAAGGACAAATCTGTTATAGGAACAAAATGGGTCTACAGAAACAAGCATGATGAGAATGGTAAGGTTGTAAGAAACAAAGCAAGACTGGTTGCACAAGGTTATTCTCAAGAAGAAAGTATAGATTACACTGAAACTTTTGCACCTGTTGCTAGATTAGAAGCAATTAGGATTCTACCTTCCTTTGTTGGACATCATAATATAATGATTTTTCAAATGGATGTAAAAAGTGCTTTTCTAAATGGTTTTATTAATGAAGAAGTATATGTAAAGCAACCTCCGGGTTTTGAGAGTGAAACCCAACCTGAACATGTATATAAGCTTAAGAAAGCTTTATACGGCCGAAACAAGCCCCTAGAGCTTGGTATGATAGGCTAAGTTCATTTCTAATGGAAAATGGCTTTAATAGAGAAAAGGTTGATACAACCTTGTTTAGAAAGTCAATTAAATCCAATTTTATAGTAGTACAAATTTATGTTGATGATATCATATTTGGTGCTACTAATGAATCTCTGTGCAAAGAGTTTTCTAAGTTAATGCAGAAAGAATTTGAAATAAGCATGATGGGAGAACTTAAGTTCTTTCTTGGACTTCAAGTTAAACAAGCTATGGACGAGGTGTACATCCATCAAACCAAGTATACAAAGGAACTCCTAAAGAAGTTCAAAACGGATGATTACAAACCAATGAACACTCCTATGCACCCCACGTCCATACTGAACAAAGATGATAAAGAGAAAAAGGTAGACCAAAAAGTATATAGGGGTATGATAGGATCTCTTTTATATCTTACCGCGTCTAGACCTGATATAATGTTCAGTGTTTGTTTATGTGCTCTTTTTCAATCTGATCCTAAAGAATCTCACTTATCAGTAGTTAAGAGAATATTTAGATATTTGAAAGGTACTACTAATCTGGGTTTGTCCTTTAAGAAAAATGAAGATTACAGATTAGTTGGCTTTTGTGATGCTGACTATGCTGGAGACAGAATTGAAAGAAAAAGTACCAGTGGAGGATGTCACTTCATTGGAGCTAACCTTGTCTGATGATCAAGCAAAAGACAAAGTATCATTGCATTATCAACTGCTGAAGCTGAGTATATTTCAGCTGCTAGTTGCTGCTCATAACTTCTATGGATCAAACATCAATTGGAGGACTACGATGTGTTTGTAAGTAGTATTCCACTTATGTGTGATAATACTTCTGCAATTAACTTATCTAACAATCCAATACTGCATTCTAGAGCTAAGCATATAGAAATTAAACATCATTTTATAAGAGATTATGTGCAAAAAGGTGTTTTGATATACAATTTGTAGATACTGACCATCAATGGGCAGATATCTTTACTAAATCTTTTGTTGAGGACAGATTTATTTTTATTAGAAAACATCTCAACATGCTATGTGTGGATTGATTATGTCATTCAGCCTTGAGAAAGTTTGTTATTGATGTATGTAAGCATTACCATTTTATTACATGTTTTTAATGCCCGTCCATTACATACCGCGTCCATTGTTTTTGTGCCGCATCCACTGCATGCCGCGTCCATGCTTGCTTTGTGCTGATCTCGTCTATACATTATTGGCAAAATTGTACTTTTGGTCCCTTAAGTTATTTGTTTTATTCAGATTGGTCCCTTAAGTTTATTTTGTGACAAATTAGTCCCATAAGTTAGGTTCGGATGACAAAATTGGCCTTTTTAATCCATTCCTTCAAATCCTCTCCTAGGTGGCACTTCCGAACCTACATGGCTTGCTGACGTGTCAATTAATATAATAAATAATAATTTTAAAATACAAATTAATAAATTGATAATTAAATTGATTTTTATTTTATTTTTAATTATCTTATCTATCTATCTTCTTCCGAAACCCATTCCATGTCTTCTCCGGCGGCGCAGTGGCGGAAGGGAGGCACGACGACGGCAAGGTGGCACGACGGCGTCATGACGGCAACTGGGCAGGGTGTGTGTTTCCACTTTCCTTTCCTTACCCAACTATGTTTTCTTCAGATATAACACCTTTTCATGTTAATCGAATCAAAACCTTTCAGTTCCACAGCACTGGTGGCGCTCCGGCGACAGCGGCGACGGCGCGGAGGGTGGGGTGGATGCTGGAGATGGTGATGGTGGGAGTAGAGGTGGGGTTGGAGTCGAAGAGGTTTCTGGAGCTTCCTTACCCAGATCTGGTTCGTCTTCTACTTTGCCTCCATATTAGATCCCATTCTCTTCTTCTTCTTCACAACACAGCAACATCATTCTCAACATTCTCCTCCTATCTATCTATGTGGTTGCAGCTATGATATTGGTTCTCTTTTAATCTTTTTTTGGGAGAGGAGAGGAGGATGGCAGAGGTGGGCGGCGCTTCAGACGGCGGAGGAAGCAGACGACGACACTTCGGGCGGCAATGGTGGCGGGCTAGATGACAGTGATGATGGTCTTTTCAGAGAGGTCTGTATTAGGGATTTGGAATGGGAGAGCGTGTTTAGTGGAGCTCCACCGCTGCCTCGCCACAACACCAGCAGTTCCGCGTTGAGCTCCTCCACTGCACCAATATCACCACCGCGTCCCCCTTCCTAACCATGCACAGCTCACCGTACGCTCCGCCATGCCAGCTGAGCCACCGTTGCTATTCCGTCTAAGGACCAGTAAGAGGAGATCTAATGGTAAAGAGGATATTTGGGGAAGATGAACAACATTGAAAAAATTGAGGGAAAAAAAATGGGAACCCAAAACATCGTCGTTTTGGGTGTCATTCAAGTGACTTTGGCAGATCAGCTGTGCCAGCTAGGCTCGGGGGAGAGAAGATGTTTGATTTTGAAGGAATGGTAAAAAAAGGCCAATTTTGTCACTCGAACGTAACTTATGGGACAAATTTGTCACAAAATAAACTTAAGGGACCAATCTGAACAAAACAAATAACTTAAGGGACCAAAAGTGCAATTTTGCCTACATTATTTATTAACTGCATTTATTTTGTCTCTAAGACAAATTTATTCTATATTCTCTTTGTTGAGTCAGTAATTTCTATCAATCCCGTCTAAACCTTTTTACATTTTCAAAATAACAAAGCTGTGTTATCTTTTATGACATGTCTCGTCAAGCATTTTCTTTTTGATTTATTTCCAAAAGAAAACCCTTTATTTTTCAAAACCTTTAAAGCAAGCCCCTTTCCCTCTGAGGAAACCTTTCGCATAACTTTCGTCTTCGAACACTTCCTTTCACTCTCTGTTTTCTGCTTCCTATACCCTAACTTCATACATCAACAATGGCTTCTGCTTCTGCAAATTTCAATGTGGAAAAATTGAAAATTGCCACGGAACATCATTTTGATTTTGGAATATTGAAGGATTACAACCTTGATGTAAGCAAGAACATCACCGCCGCTGGTTGGGACGGTATGTTCGTAGAAAAATTTTCTATTTACCCAGACCTGATTAGGGCTTTCTGGAGGAACCCTTGGGTAACAATCGCTGAAATCTCTGGTACTGTTCTTGGGAGAAGGATAGTAGTCTCTGAAAAGACCATCTCCAAGGCAATAAATTGGGCTCAAGAAGGGAAGGTCATTACTGATAACTAGGAGAAGGAGCTTGGTGGTACAGAAGTAATATCCGCCTTACTAATGAGACAAGACACCGTGAGAAATCATTCATGGAAGTCAGTAGAAATGGAGGATGATGTCCGCATTCTTCATCAGATGTTGAATAAGGTTATTCTTCATAAAACAGGGTCAAAGGATAACTTTTCTGCCCTACACAAGTTTTGCCTTTGCCATCTCATTACAGAGACAAAAATCAATCTTCCAAGAATTCTCTATGGAAGATTCAGAGACACTATGGTTAATAAGAAGAAGCTCTCTGCAATTCCCTGTGGTCATCTCTTGTCAAAAATCTTCAAGTCACAATCTCTCAATGATTTTCTTGCTGCTAAGCCTTAAGAAGAGCAAGAAAAGATTCTACCAGAGTAGGGCTTGTCCGTAGCTGTGTTTGGAAAAATGAACATAGCTAACATGAACTTGGGCACTTACACTATAGTTGCCCTAGCTAAGCAAGAAGAAATGCTCAAAGTCAAAGAAGAACAAATTGAGCATAACAATGCTAAAGTTCTAGGGGTGAAGAAAATCTTCAAGAGAAAAACCACAGCTGTTAGGACAAGAGTTCCTAAGAAGCCTGCTGCTGGCATTGTAATTAGGGAACCTATAGCTGAAGCCCCTCAACCTGTCAGAACTCAGAAAAGGACAAGGAATTTGGTCGTATCTCATAATGAAGATGATGAAGATGATGAGGACAGAGTTCCCATCGGTGCAATTTTGAAGAAACAAAATGCTGCTGGTGCTGCTATTCCAACAAGAAGACAGCAACCTCAAAGAAAAGCCAAGGCTGCTATGACCACTGAGGTAACTCTTCCTACTAATGATCTTGTTCAATTAGCAGTAGATGCTTTAGTTTCTAGCCTAGAAGATAGAATGGATATAGTCTCTGCACCTGATGTGTCTGTAAATCTAACTGATGATGTATATGTCCCCACACCACCTTCACCACAAAACACTTCCCCTGACCAACCACAAATAGCCTCACCACAACAACCACAATTCCCACCTCTAATACCTGAGGACGATCCCTGGTTCAACCAACCAGATGATGGAATTATCCTTGGAGCTTCCTTCCCCAAAACGAAAAAGAAAAAATTTCCATACACCCCTCCCTCTGAACTTTATGATGGCAAATCAGAATCATTAGCCAAAGTAAATAGGGATTGGAGAATTTTATACCATACTCATGAACTAGAACCCATTTCAAACAGACCCTTGTATCCTTTACCAGAATATGAGTATTAACCAGAAACAATTGTCAAACCATGGTATAAACCTCATCCTGACATTCCCCTTAGCCCTCCACCATCCAAAATGTATAATAGATTAGGACCTCTCATTACTCACCTACCACAAAACAAATTTCTTCGTAGAAAAATATATCCAAACCTTGTCAAATACCCTCCTTTCAAACCCTTCACTGATGGTGTAGAGAGACATATAATTTCTGACTGGTCTAAGGTCCTGCAAAGAAAGACCTACAAGATGTCATATACAAAAGTTCTAGATCCTTCAGACATGTTCCCATCATTATGGATAACAAAACAAAGTGGAAAACCTTCACCCATCCAAGGGAATATGGCAAAGTAGCTGATATCATTGATCACATCATGTATGCCATGCTAATGTCAGAATTTGAACTATTCAGGGTTGTAAGGGCTGCTAACTTTGTGCTCCAACTTGGTTGAATCATACTTTGAAGGATACAAAGACTGGAATCAAGCCCTACATGCTTTGTCCAAGACTTCCAATGACAGATTTAAACAAGGATAAGGACAAGAAGAAATAAGGGAATATTGGAAAGATGCCTTTTCCAGAATCTGGCATAATTAACCCTGAAGATGTCAACGACACAGATCAAAATATCATAAATTACTGGTTGGCTGATGTGAGCCAAGGGGGGGCAAGTCAACTTTGCAACAAGGAATATATGAGCCCAATAAGGAGCATGGTCCAAGAAGCAACACAAGGACTTGATGAGCCTATGACAAGAGTCACCAAGAAAGCCCAACAAGTCTTCATTCAAATAATGATTCTTATGATGGAATCAAGCCCAAATGCAAGATTGGATGGAATGGAGCCCAAGTTGGTCACTTACCTTATCCAATTAGAAGATCCATGACAAGGGGGGCGAATTCATGAAGAAGAGTCCATTACTAGTTGTTTTTATTTAATCCAATAATTGTAATAGGTTATGTAAGTGGGTCCAAGCTTGTTATGAGTTACAAATGGATCAAACCCACTAATTTCCTATTTTGCACGAATTCTAGAAGTCTAGGGGAGGAATCTTTTGGTTTGTATGCCATTAGTAACTCCTATAAGTTATTAGGCTTTTTATGCTTTGTATAAATTATGGGGGCTTACACTTTTAATTTGAGAAGCAAGTGTAACCACCACATAATAATAGAGAGAGAGTCATCAAGGGAGGGTGGGGGCGTGAACTTAATGGAGTGGAGGCTAACTTGATTTGTTGGATGAATTAAGTTAGGTGTTAGTGAGTTTTAGTATCATGATTAGGCTTTTATGTGAGGGTTATGGTTTGTGAAAGGCAACCAAAGGTTGGCTGCCTAACTCCTATGTATTGACCCCTAAACACATTGGAATACAACTTTGATGTTAATTTTGGATTGAATCCATTGTATGAGATTTGTTCTCCAAGGTTCTTGGTTGAACCAAACTAGTTCTTATCAAGAATCCAAGATTCTTGTGGCGAGCATCATAAGGCTTATCAAACTACCCAGTTTGTGGTGCCTACACCATTTCTAATCTCTTCCATTTTCTTCTTTACTTCTTCTTTTTTCAACTATGTATCAATTCTGATTTCAAGTGTTGTTTTGTTTGCGCCATATATGATAACAAATTCAATCAAAAAGATCATGCCAAGGCAACCCTCAATTTGGTTGTCATCAAGTGGTATCAAAGCTTAGGCTTTAGTTGAATTTGATATTTTGTGTTCTTCATCTTCCTACTTTCTTTCTTTTCTTTCAAAACCCAAAATCAAAAAAAAAAAATTTATTACTTTGATTCTGTTTGTGAAGGGAAGTTTTCGAAATTGTGTTGTTGCTAAAAAAAAAAAAGGTTTTCAAGTGTGAAATTTTCTTTGTGATTTCCAGAGATGATTACGGGCAGGCCGTGAAGCACATCACGCCCTTGACATAAAAGGAAGTGTGATCCAGAAAGGATCACGGGTAGGCCATGATATACATCACGCCTATGACCAAAATATAAAAAAAAAAAAAAAATTGAGCAACTTGTGTACTTGAAGTATTTCCCTTCATCCTACACTTCTTTGTTTCCAAATGCTTTTCTTTTCTAGCCTTTTCCTTTTTGTTTCCTTGTTTTGATAAGTTTTGTGATTTTGTTACTTGAATTTTGGACTTGTTGTGTTTTGTGTTTGATTCCTCTAAGAACTCAAGGTGAACATTTGAGAGGAAAAAGGCAAGAGTGGAAAATACATTTTGTGTGGAGAAAAGCCAAAAGAGTGAAAATTTCCATTGTGTGATCTAGTGAGGGAGTGTTGTGAGGAAATACATATAATCTTCTACTCAATCATGGCCAACAATGAAGATAGTCCACCATTATCTCCAAGGTCAGCCGCTATTCAAGCTAGGATGGCCAATCAAGTCCAAGCTCTTCAAAGACAAATGGAGCAAATGCAAGCCAATTATGATAGACAGCTTGCCAACCTAAACCAAGATGAGTCAAGTGGCTATGATAGTGAAAGAGGAAGGCATAGAGGAGGAGGTAGAAGAGGAAGGAGGCATGGTGATAGGATTGATGGGGTCAAAATCAAAGTTGCTTCCTTTATTGGGAAGAATGATCCAGAGGCTTATTTGGAGTGGGAGTTGAAGATAAAACAAGTCTTTGACTGTAACTCTTACAATGAAAGAAAGAAGGTAAAGAAAGCAGCCCTTGAATTCAAAGAGTATGCCCTTGTGTGCTGGGATCAACTACAAAAGGAGAGGAGAAGAATTGGAGCAGAGCCCATTGATACTTGGGAAAAAAGGAAACTTATTATGAGAAGGAGATTTGTCCCAAATCATTATCAAAGGTACATTCATAACAAATTACAAAGGCTTACCCAAGGGACCAAAAGCGTTGATGAGTATTTCAAGGAGATGGAATTGGCCTTACTTAGGTCAAATTTGCAAGAAGATAGGGAGGCTACCATGGCAAGGTTCTTACATGGATTAAATCAAGATATTCAAGATGTAGTGGAATTACAACACTATGTGGAGCTAGAAGATTTGGTTCAACAAGCAATTAAGGTGGAACAACAACTGAAGAGGAGAAAATCCAAATTTCGTTCTCCTTCAAAGTTGTCATCTTCAAGTTGGAAGGAAGATTCCAAGAAGGAGGGTAATTCATCTTCTAAGGAGGTTGTGTCTACATCTCAAGGGAAAAAGCCATTAGAAACAAGTCCTAGAAGCCGTGATGTAAAGTGCTTCAAATGCTTAGGCCATGGACACATTGCATCCCAATGTCCAACAAAGAGAACAATGGTGGCAAGAAATGGAGAAGTGGTATCACAATCCGAGGCTTCAAGTAAGGAGGAAAGTGAAGAAGATGTGTTCATGCCGGATGGTGATTTACTTATGGTGAGGAGGCTTTTGGGGAAGCAAGTGAATGATCATGAAACAAGCCAAAGGGAGAATATCTTTCATTCTAGATGTTTAATTCAAGGGAACGTAAGTTCTCTAATCATTGATGGTGGAAGTTGTGCCAATGTTGTTAGCACTAGATTGGTGTCCAAACTAAATCTTGTAATTAAGGCACATCTAAGACCCTATAGGCTTCAATGGTTGAATGAGAATGGAGAAATAATTGTGAACAAACAAGTGGAGGTCCCATTCTCAATTGGGAAGTATGAAGATTGTGTCCTTCGTGATGTGGCGCCTATGGAGGCAAGCCATATATTGTTGGGAAGGCCTTGGCAATATGACAAGAAGGCCATCCATGAGGGGTTCTCAAATAAGTTTACTTTCATGTATCAAGACCGAAAGGTCATACTTACTCCCTTATCTCCAAAGCAAGTTTGTGAGGATCAAATAAAAATGAGAGAAAAGAGAGAGCAAGAGAGAAAAGAAAATGAGATTGTTTCAATTTGAGGTCGAATTCACTCAAAGAAGGAGGGGATGATGTGAGCCACGGGGGGACAAGTCAACTTTGCAACAAGGAATATATGAGCCCAATAAGGAGCATGGTCCAAGAAGCAACACAAGGACTTGATGAGCCTATGACAAGAGTTACAACCAAGAAAGCCCAACAAGTCTTCATTCAAATAATGATTCTTATGATGGAATCAAGCCCAAATGCAAGATTGGATGGAATGGAGCCCAAGTTGGTCACTTACCTTATCCAATTAGAAGATCCATGACAAGGGGGGCGAATTCATGAAGAAGAGTCCATTACTAGTTGTTTTATTTACTCCAATAATTGTAATAGGTTATGTAAGTGGGTCCAAGCTTGTTATGAGTTACAAATGGATCAAACCCACTAATTTCCTATTTTGCACGAATTCTAGAAGTCTAGGGGAGGAATCTTTTGGTTTGTATGCCATTAGTAACATCTATAAGTTATTAGGCTTTTTATGCTTTGTATAAATTATGGGGGGTTACACTTTTAATTTGAGAAGCAAGTGTAACCACCACATAATAATAGAGAGAGAGTCATCAAGGGAGGGTGGGGGCGTGAACTTAATGGAGTGGAGGCTGACTTGATTTGTTGGATGAATTAAGTTAGGTGTTAGTGAGTTTTAGTATCATGATTAGGCTTTTATGTGGGGATTATGGTTTGTGAAAGGCAACCAAAGGTTGGCTGCCCAACTCCTATGTATTGACGCCTAAACACATTGGAATACAACTTTGATGTTAATTTTGGATTGAATCCATTGTGTGAGATTTGTTCTCCTAGGTTCTTGGTTGAACCAAACTAGTTCTTATCAAGAATCCAAGATTCTTGTGGCGAACATCATAAGGCTTATCAAACTACCCAGTTTGTGGTGCCTACACCATTTCTAATCTCTTCCATTTTCTTCTTTACTTCTTCATTTTCAACTATGTATCAATTCTGATTTCAAGTGTTGTTTTGTTTGTGCCATATATGATAACAAATTCAATCAAAAAGATCATGCCAAGGCAACCCTCAATTTGGTTGTCATCATTGGCACAACCCATTGAGGACATTCGGGAAGATGTGGCAGTTGATATTTGGAAAGCTCACATAGTGAAATGTTTAGAAGAAGCCTCTTGATCTGGTTTAACTTCGGAACAGAAAAAGTTCATTCCCAAATGAGGAAATTTGGGTGTTCCTACCATCAGTCCTATTTATGAAGAAGAACCAGTCCACTAGGCTAAAGAGCTGTCCCCCACCTGTTCTGCAATTCACTGACTCACCTCCACCCTCTCCATTCTCTGAGCACACAGAAGAAATTATTGTAGAAGATTCTGCTATGGAGATTGAATCTGCTCATCCAGTTACTGAGAATGAGGAAGTTGCTGAGTCTGATTCTAGGCCAAGCATTTCTGAGAAGCAATCATCTCGGCCACTGGCTCTGACTATAATTCATCCATCAGAGCAACCTCAAACCTCAAGAGCTTTAAACACTCTGTCAAGTCAAGCTCCTGCTCAAGAAAGTGCTGAAAGTTCAAGACCAACACTCTCACTGCCTCCAAACTTTGAAGAAATTATTGGAAGAATTGTTGAGGAGAGAGTAAAAGTTGAGGTCAAGGAGCAAGTGAGGGAACAAGTTGCAGAAGCCTTGGCTCCAACTAATGCCATGATGAACCAGATGATGAACATCATGCTCAGCTTTCAACAAAGTCAGAATATGCCAGCACAAATCCCTATCCCTCCACCAAACCCAAATCCAAATCCAAACCCTCCTCCTCCACCCCCTCCATCTTCTTAAGCTTCTCTTTTGTTTTATTCTTTACTGACAATGATGGTTCACTTCTCTTACATTTTTGTCTGATGACAAAAAAGGGGGAGAATGGAGAGAATTAAATTTATATATATATATATATATATATATATATATATAAAAGTCAGTTTTTGAAAGTATATTTTTGTCTTACATGTTTGGCATAATTATTTATATGCTCTGATGCTATCTTCTAACTGATAAGTAGCTGACCTGATATGATAAGTTATATATGATATATGCTTCTCTGTTTATGTCTTATTTTATTATTCTATTCCTATTAAGTTTGAATGTTTTGTCTTAGGGGGAGCTTTGTAAGCTTTCTTAGACTTTGCTCACTCAAATTTAATTAGTTTTTGCCATCATCAAAAAGGGGGAGATTGTTGGAACCAAAGTATTTTAGATTAAATAATCTCTAAGTTTTGATGTTAACAAAAAGGATTAAATTTGTATGGCAAAGTGTTAGTTAAGATCTAACATGCTCTATCTAGTCTTGCAGGGATATTCGAAATTTTAATACGTTATGGAAACCTTGAATGAGTTTCTTAATATCCGCGTCCACCCATGTAGACGAGCTGCTCAAAATGAATGGTATACTTATTTATTTTAATATGCTTAAGTAGACGGAATATAGAGTAGTCTCAGTAGACGATAATTTTAACTTCCAAGAGTAGACGAGCTTAAGTGCCACGTCAGTATACGGAGATCTAAGTTACTCACCGATATATAGCAAGTCCAAAGACTTATTAGTAGACAAGAAAATTTGCCACGCCACTAGACGAGCTAAAAAGAGTTTCTAACTATGAGAGTATAGACACACTATGTTAAGTATACGAGCTCTTCTTCACTGTGAATCTTTCATATGATTAGAATATTTATTTCAAATGGTTGATATTTATTTCAAGTATATGTTGGTCCTTCATATTTGTTTTAACTGTTTTATTGCCTTGTTTCGTTGAGAGAGACATAGTACAAATGAGGAAATGCAAAAGCAAAATAGTACAATGCAAAACGCCTAGTACCATGTCACCTTTAAGGCTGGAAAAGCTGGAATTTGTACAAGGGAGGCAAGACAGTTTTCAAGTAGCAATTGCTCAGAGGTGTGCCCGTTTTGTGCAAGAATGAAAACCTATAGTACATTTCAGAATGGCCACGAGCAAGCTATGAGTCACAACGGATATTATGCATTTGATTCTATCCCTATACGGAAAAATTCAAAAACAACCGTTGAAGAATTTCAAGTGAAGAGAAAGGTCACTATAAATAGAAGACCTCTACATCTGAAGAAACAACTTTTGCATATATAAAAATCTTGCTAGAAAAACACTTGCCATTTACGAGCTCAAATTCTTTTATTCTTTCAAGAGAAAAAGTCTGTAATACCTTAGCTTGAATATTGCTGTAATATTCAACTGATCTTAAACTTTCATATTCTCACACATAGTGAGTTAGAAGATCAAAAGAAACCAATCTCTTTGTTAGAGGTAGAGCCTGAAGAGGCTTGGTAAGAAAGGAATACTTGTAGCCTGGAGAGGTGTTGAATACTTGTTGTAATCTATTTGAAAAATAATGGAGAAAAACCTTCAATTAGAAGGGACTGGACGTAGCTCTTGGTTGGAAGAGAGTGAACCAGAATAAAAAGCTTGCGTGAATCTTCTAATCCCTTATCTCTTTAGCTTTATTTGATTATACTAACTGTGGGGATTTGAACTTGATTTTGTTAAGTCTTGAAAAGATTCTTTTTCTGTGTGTGTGCTTCCGCCTATTAATCCTTGTGTGCGAAAATTATTTTGAAAAAGGTTGTTTTTCAAAAATTATTAACAAACACAATTCAAACCCCTTTCTTGTGTTTGCCTATGTCAACTTCAACAATGACCCTCTTGCCATGATCCCATGGTTAACCTATGACTGACTTGCCATGATCTCATGGTTAACCCATGACCGACTTGCAATGATCTCATGGGCAACCCATGACCATCACGCCATGATTCCATGATTAACCCATGACCCACTTGCCATGAACCCATGGTTAACCCTCTTGCCATGACCACATGTTTAACGCAGGACCCTCACTCCATGATCCCATGGTTAAACATTGACTGACTTGCCATGATCTCATGGATAACCCATGACCATCACGCCATGATCCCATGGTTAAACCCATGACCCTCACGCCATGATGCCATGGTTAACCCATGGCTCTCACGACATGATCACATGGTTAACTCAAGAACCCTTTTCCATAATCCCCTGGTTAACCCATTACCCTCTTACCATGATCCCATGGTTAACCCATGAACCCCACTCAATTATCCCATGGTTAACCCATGACCCACTTGCCATGATCCTATGGTTAACCCATTAACCTCTTACCATGATCCCATAGTTAACCCATGACCCTCATGCCATGATCCTATGGTTAACCCCTGAGCTTCACGCCATGATCCCATGGTTAACCCATGACCCACTTGCCATGATCCCATGCTTTACCCATAACCCTCATTCCATGCTCCCATGGTTAACCCATGGCCCACTTTCCATGATCTCATGATTTACCCATGACCTTCACACCATGATCCCATGGTTAAACCATGATCCTCGTGCCATGATCTCATGGTTAACCCATGACCCTCACGCCCGGATCCCATGGTTAACCCATGACCCGGTTGCCATGTTCCATGGTTAACCCATTACCCTCTTGCCATGATCCCATTGTAAACCCATGACCCTCACTCTATGATCCAATGGTTAACCCATAACCCTCATGCCATGATCCAAGGTAAACCCATGACCCGCTTGCCACGATCCCATGGTTAAAACATGACCCCCTTGCCACGATCCCATGGTTAACCGATGACCCTCTTGCCATGATCACAAGGTTAGCCCATTACCCTCTTGCCATGATCCCATGGTTAACCCATGACTTTCACGCCATGATCACATGGTTAACTCATGAACCCCTTTCCTAGATCCCATGGTTAACCCATTACCCTCCTGCCATGATCCCATGGTTAACCCATGAACCTCACGCAATGATCCCATAGTTAACCCATGACCTTCACGCCATGATCCTATGGTTAACCGATGACCTTCACGCCCTGATCCCATTGTTTACCCATGACCCACTAGCCATGATCCCATGGTTAACCGATGACCCTCACGCCATGTTCCCATGGTTAACCCATGGTCCACTTGCCATAATCTCATGATTTACCCATGACCTTCCGCCATGATCCCATGGTTAAACCATGACCCTCGTGCCATGATCTCATGGTGAACCTATGACCCTCACTCCATGATCCCATGGTTAACCCCTGACCCACTTGCCATCATCTCATAGTTAACCCACGACCCACTTGCCATGATCCCAGGCTTAACCCATGACCCCCACGCCAAGTTCCCATTGTTAACCCATCGCCCACTTGCCATGATCTCATGATTTACCCCTGATCTTCATGCCATGATCATATGGTTAAACCATGACCCTCGTGCCACGATCTCATGGTTAACCCATGACCCTCACGCCAAGATCCCATGGTTAACCCATTACCCTCTTGCCATGATCCCATGGTCAACCCATGACCCTCTTGCCATGATCCCATGGTAAACCCATGACCCTCACTCTATGATCCTTTGGTTAACCCATGACCCTCACACCATGATCCCATGGTTAACCCATGATTCCCTTGCCACGATCCCTTTGTTAACCCATGACCCCCTTGCCCTGATCCCATGGTTAACCTATGACCCTCTTAACATGATCACATGGTAAACCCATGACCCTCACTCCATGATCCCATGGTTAACCCATGACTCTCACGCCATGATCACATGGTTAACTCATGAACCTCTTTCCTAGATCCCATGGTTAACCCATTACCCTCTTGCCATGATCCCATGGTTAACCCATGAACCTCACGCAATGATCCCATAGTTAACCCGTGACCTTCATGCCATGATCCTATGGTTAACCGATGACCCTCACGCCCTGATCCCATTGTTTACCCATGACCCACTAGCCATGATCCCATGGTTAAACCATGACCATCGTTCCACGATCTCATGGTTAACCCACGACCCTCACGCCATGATCCCATGGTTAACCCATTACCCTCTTGCCATGATCCCGTGGTAAACCCATGACCCTCACTCTATGATCCTTTGGTTAACCCATTACCCTCACTCCATGATCCCATGGTTAACCCATGACCCTCACGCCATGTTCCCATGGTTAACCCATGGCCCACTTGCCATAATCTCATGATTTACCCACGACCTTCACGTCATGATCCCATGGTTAAACCATGACCCTCGTGCCATGATCTCATGGTGAACCTATGACCCTCACTCCATGATCCCATGGTTAACCCATGACACACATGCCATCATCTTATAGTTAACCCACGACCCACTTGCCATGATCCCAGGCTTAACCCATGACCCCCACACCAAGTTCCCATTGTTAACCCATCGCCCACTTGCCATGATCTCATGATTTACCCCTGATCTTCATGCCATGGTCATATTGTTAAACCATGACCCTCGTGCCACGATCTCATGGTTAACCCATGACCCTCACGCCATGATCCCATGGTTAACCCATTACCCTCTTGCCATGATCCCATGGTTAACCCATGACCCTCTTGCCATGATCCCATGATAAACCCATGACCCTCACTCTATGATCCTTTGGTTAACCCATGACCCTCACACCATGATCCCATGGTTAACCCATGACTCCCTGGCCACGATCCCTTGGTTAACCCATGACCCCCTTGCCCTGATCCCATGGTTAACCTATGACCCTCTTGCCATGATCACATGGTAAACCCAAGACCCTCACTCCGTGATCCCATGGTTAACCCATGACTCTCACGCCATGATCACATGGTTAACTCATGAACCCCTTTCCTAGATCCCATGGTTAACCCATTACCCTCTTGCCATGATCCCATGGCTAACCCATGAACCTCATGCAATGATCCCATAGTTAACCTGTAACACCCGTTTTCTCGATTAAGGAATCAGATAGTAATTAAGTTGGTGTGAGAGCTTGATTTTGTTCGTTAGGTGTTAATTAGTATGTGTTTCAAATTTGTGGTCAATCTGACTTCAAACGAGTGCAGAACGCGAAGACACGTGTGAATCAGAGATTCTGGTCAAACTGGTCAACGCGGGATTAGGCCGGGCTCAGGTATGTTGAGCCGGGCTCAGAAAATTAGGCCGGGCGCAGATTTGTTAGACCGGGCGCAATTCAAAGGCGGTGATCTACGCATTTAGGACGGGCACAGAAAACTTGAGCCGGGCATAATTGGCTGAGCCGGGCGCAGAAAACTTAGGCCGGGCGTAATCAGTGCTGACTCACGCCCTTTTGCTTTTAAAATGCTAGAAAGTTGGAGAAACTCTCAAATTTTCGAGAGAAAACGAGAGAGATGAAGGGGAGCTCGAAAATGAGAGAGAGAAAGTTAAGCCCGGGGGAAATCCGTCCTTCAGATCACGATTCCGACTTCAAATCTGTGATCAGGGCAACGAGTACTACACATATAGGCTAGTGTTTCTTTGTTACAATGGAGGTAATGCTCAAATCCTTAACTTAGCATTTGTCAATCATTTTCTTTCTTGGGTTCTAGCTTGAATCTGAGCTCTTTTTGAGAATCTATAGTAAGATTAGAGTTTATGACATTGCCGGGACTCTGTCCATGTGTTAGGGCAAATTTTGGGAGCATTGAGGGTCCCCTGGGAAGCAAGACAGCAGCTGTATAGCTTAGAGGAGGCGTGTAGAGAGCTTGGAAAATTGTACCGGATAATCCAAGGTGGGGAGAAAGTAACTGACATCGTCGGGGAGGCAAGCATAGAGTCACAGTTATATATATATGCATGTATGTAGGGTGCCCCAGACCCTACTAGGATATTGAGTAATCAACAATGGCTAAACCCCACTAAAATAATATTTTAATAATGTCTTGGGTTTAGTTATTGTAGATTTGTCAATATTCGGTTTGAAACTCTAGGTTAGAGAACTGATAATGATTGGGGTTGTTTGCTATGTCTGTTACTGTGATGACTGCTATGACATGCTTGGTTGTGATGATTGATGTGATGGCATGATATTTTATTACTATAATATATTGTTTATGGGAATGACTGATAGTGTGATCTGGTTATATTGAGAGTTGACACCGTGGTAATGCCTTGAGACTGTGGCTTTAAGGCTGGGGATGTATTGCCATCCAATCTGAGACTGTGATTTTGAGAGTTGGATTGTGAGAGAAGGTTTCGGTGTTAACTTAAGGATGGTTGTTGCATTGCATATGCCAAGGTGGCGAGCCGTATGACAGGGAGTCATACGAGGTTAGTTGTACTCGAGTGCGAGTACGGAAGGGTCGGTCTAGGGAGAGACCTTGGGGATGTACGAACTGGACTCGGGAGGCTCACAGTGACCATTAGGTAGCTCCTAGTGCGTCGTGTACCCCGGTAGAGCCTAGTTGTCCCGACTTTGCCCTGAGTATCCACGTCTAAGGTTGACTATCCGAGGCTACCCAGATACCTCTGATGGAGCTGAGCTCACAGAGAGATGCACTCTTATGGGTCACGGCGAGCAGAAAAGTTACCTAGACAAACTAACTGACATTCCTTAAGCAGAGAGGCTTGATAAGGGAATGTCTTGGGGTTGAGACCCGGATGAGATATATCGGCCGACATGCATAGGAGTGAGACTCCTTAGAGGAATGATCTGAGAGTGTGACTCTTGAAGATGATTGTGTTGGTGTGACTGAATGAATGATTGTTTGTTTGTTGTATGATGTATATGTGACTATTGATCTATGTGTCCCCATCCCCATTTTTATGACTATGTTCTGTTGCTTATCTCCCTTCTTCCTCTATCTTTCTTGTATGTTATCGGTATGGTAGATAAACAACAATGGCAAGATGGGAACGACAACTTGGAAAGATTACCGGCCACAACGGTATCGACAGAAGATTCCACCATGGGTATAAGTGTGCCGTTAAGGCGAAGGCAAGGGTAGTTATAGACGCCTACATCACTGATGATTTGGATATGTCGGATGCGTCTGTAGGTAGTGAGCCTTTACGAGATTGTTTTGTATTTTGAGAGGCAGGCCGGGTATCTCTAGGACTTCTTCTGTGTCTCTTTGGTTAGTATGTATATGTTTATACTTTGAGTCTGTATAGATGGTTGTAAGTTGTAATGGTCCCATGGAGGGGACTTGGAGTACTCTGATAGATGTGCTGTATATATTTTATATATGTGTGGATGACGGCGCTTGCGTATGTTTAAACTGTTTTAAAATAACTACAATTTTTATTTTACATATATTTTCGAATGTATTAATTGCGTTAACATTAATACGGATTAAGGTTTAATTAATTAGGGTTTTCTTAATGGGACATCGGGGTGTCTCATTTGGTGGTATCAGAGCCATTTGATTCTAAACCGGACTGTGGGATTAGGTCTGATTAGGAGTGAGGACTGTGGGGTAGGATGAGTACCGACACTATTAGTTGGATCCTCATTGGATCTCAGCTATGCTTAGATTGGGTAGAGTGTCCGATATGCGAATTATTCTTAAAGTATGAGAATGATTCCCTACCACATTTGTAAGACATATATTGGATGTAACTGCTTATGTATTGAATTATATGTCTTACAAGTGAGCACTAATACTTTCTTTTGGAAGTTAAAATGGTGCGTGGAAATGGACGCCGTGGAAGGGCCAGAATTGGCGGAGTCACCAATAACCCAAATACCAACAATCTAGGAAGTTCGTCGGGAACGAATAATGGCGGTGAAACCAACGAGATGATGAGGGTGATGAGAGAGTTGGTCATTGTTATACTGCAACAAACTCTGGAGAATACCTAGTTCATCAGAAAGCAAGAAGAGAAAGATGAGAGGCAGCAACAACGACCTCAAGGATGCTTCCAATGCCGAGGGCCGCATCAAGTTAAGGATTGCTCAGCAAAGGATGACCGTTGGTGTTTCCAATGTGGCAAGATGGGCCACATATCTCGAGATTGCACACAGAAAGTTCAACTCCAACAACAAAACGGTGGACCGATAAGGAGTAACATTCAGAGAGGAAGAGGAGGCAAATTTCGGACAAGGGCAAAGCCGTACGGTCGCCCCGTTTAGAATTCAGTAAATGTTAGAGGGGAGAGTTCTGGTCAAGCACAACAGGAAGATTTGACATGTTTTAAGTACGGAGGACCTCATTTCAAGGGAGACTGCCCTTTGTTGTTGAATGTTACATAATACAAGTGTGGTAATGTGGGCTAAATGTCTTGGAATTGCCCTCAAAGCAATGTCGGGAGAATTCAGAATACACAACCAGTTCGGAAGAATCAAGGAACAGGAAGACAGACTCAAGCCAAAGGTCAGCAAGGTGGGAGACCTCAGACTGTGGGGAGAGTCTGGGAGACCTCAAACTGTGGGGAGAGTCTTCGCCGTGAGAGGATCTGAATCTTCTCAGTGTCCTAATTTGATACAAGGTAAGTGCTTAATGTTTGGAAAGCCCTTATCTGTTTTATTTGATTCGGGTGCTAGTCATTCTTTTATATTGATGGAGTGCATGGATCATTTGCATTTACCTGTTTCTTCATTACCCTATGACCTTACTGTATCTACTCCTACGGGTGAAACTTTAACCACTATATTTATTTGTAGAAATTGTCCTATTATTTTAGAGAATAGGCAATTTATTGTAGACCTCGTCTGTTTGCCTATGCAGTAGATTGATATTATCCTAGGCATGGACTGGCTTTCGGCCAATCATGTTAAATTAGACTGTTCAAATAAAACCCTTTGTTTTTCGGAGCAATCTGGATTATTGCCTGCCAGTTACAGTAACTCGGAAGATGGACGACTTAGAGATTGCATGGTATTGTTTTCCTTGGAAGCCAACTAGTCTCTTAAGCTAGATGCACGGATGCACTGCCTGTTTGTGAATTTCCAGAAGTTTTTCCGAATGATGTTCCAGGACTGCCACCTAAGAGAGAGATAGAGTTCACAATTGATCTTGTACCAGAGACCGGACCAATATCGATAGCACTGTATCGAATGTCCCGAGCAAAGTTAGAAGAATTGAAGAAGCAGTTGGATGACATGTTAAAGAAGGAGTTCATCCGACCTAGTGTTTCACCATGGGGAGCACCAGTTTTATTTGTGAAAAAGAAAGATGGTAGCTCAAGATTGTGTGTAGATTATCGGCAACTGCATAAGGTAACAATCAAGAATAAGTATCCGTTGCCAAGAATAGATGATCTGATGGATCAGTTGCGGGGAGCAACTGTGTTTTCTAAGATAGATCTGAGATCAGGATACCATCAGATCAGAGTAAAAGAAGAAGATATACCGAAGACTACATTCAGGAGTCGGTATGGTCATTACGAGTATCTGGTTATGCCTTTTGGCATAACTAATGCACCTGCTGTATTCATGGATTACATGAATCGTATCTTCAGACCATATCTTGACAAATTTGCCGTGGTGTTTATCGTCGACATTCTGATCTACGCTCCGAGTAGAGAAGAACATGCAGAGCATATTCGGACTGTACTTCAAATACTTAAGGACAGACAACTTTATGCAAAGTTGTCTAAGTGTGAATTTTGGTTGAACGAAGTACAATTTCTTGGGCATGTTATAAATAAGGATGGAATAACTGTAGATCCTGCCAAAGTTTCAATAGTGGTGAATTGAGAATGCCCTATGATAATAGGTGAAGTTAGAAGTTTCCTTGGACTGGCATGATACTACAGAAGGTTTGTAGATGGATTCTCAAAGATCGTGTTACCTCGAACGCAATTAAGGAGAAAAAGAAAAGTTGAGTGGACAAATGAGTGCGAGGCTATGTCTCAGGAGAGGATAAGAATGTGTTTGTTATATGCCATGTGAACTAGTGCTTTGTAATAGGATACTGAGCTTGGCCACCTCAGTGTGTTATTGAACTGTACTAGGGACATGGTAGCCGACAAACGAGGACATGGAAATCAAAGGTAGATTCCCTTGAAAGAGGAGTTAATAGTGAAAAAGATTGAGGAAGTTGAAATTGAAAAAGAGAGATGGAAGGGAATAATTAAAAATGAATATAAAAGTTTAAAGTGTTCGTTCGATCAGAAAAAGCTTAATATGAGACAACAGAGATTGATAGAATTCATAAAGGATTATGAATTTGATCTTCCATATCATCCTGGGAAAACTAATGTTGTAGCAGACGCTTTAAGTCGGAAATCTTTATAAATGTCTGCTATGATGGTTAAAAAGTTTGAACTGAACGAACAATTCAGAGACACGACTCTTGGGATAATGGAATTATTCCAGGGTAAGATGAGTCTGGAATGGTTACTAATACCAGTGAATTCTTCGACTTAATCTGGAAAAAGCAAGCAGAAGATCAATATCTCCAACAGGTTAATCAGAAAATAGAAGCAGGTGAACCATTGGAGTTTCAGAGAGGTACTAATGGTATCATAAAGTTTGGACATAGAATCTGTGTGCCAAATGATAAAGAAATTAAGACTTTGATTCTAGAAGAAGCACACAAAAGCAAATTAAGTTTTCATCCAGGTGCTACAAAGATTTATCAAGATTTGAAGAAAATGTTTTGGTGGGCTGGAATGAAAAAGGAAGTTGCAAAGTATGTCCAATCCTGTTTGGTGTGTCAGAAGGCAAAGATTGAACACCAAAAGCCAGCAGGATTATTGCAATCTTTGGATGTCCCGGAATGGAAATGGGACAGTATTGCAATGGATCTTGTGTCTGGTTTGCCTAAGACACAACAGAAGCATGATGCAATCTGGGTAATTATTGATAGATTAACGAAATGTGCTCATTTCTTGGCTATCAATCAAAAAATTCTCAATGGAAAGATTAACCCAGTTATATGTTCGACTGCATGGGGTGCCAACAAGTATAGTTTCGGACAGGGATCCGAGATTTACATCAAGATTTTGGCAAAGCTTACACGATGCGTTGGGAACGAAGTTAAGAATGAGTTCAGCTTATCATCCTCAGACGGATGGTCAGTCGGAAAGGACAATTCAGTCACTGGGAGATTTATTAAGAGCATGTGTGTTAGAACATACGGGTAGTTGGGACGAATTTCTTCCATTGATTGAGTTTACATATAACAACAGTTTCCACTCAAGTATTGGAATGGCACCATATGAAGCATTGTATGGAAGAAAATGTAGAAGACCTCTCTGTTGGTATGAAACAGAAGAAAATCAATTGATTGGACCCGAGGTGGTACAGCAAACAACGGAACAAGTTCGGAAGATTCAGGAGAAAATGAAAGCAACAATGGATAGGCAGAAGAGCTACAGTGACAAAAGGAGAAGATCTTTGGAATTCCAGGAAGGCGGTCATGTGTTTATGAGGGTCACACCGAGGACTGGAATTGGCAGGGCAATAAAATCCAGAGAGCTTACACCTCGTTTTATCGGACCATTTCAAATTCCTCACCGAATTGGTCCAGTTGTCTATCAGATAGCCTTACCACCTAATCGTTCAAATCTTCATGCTGTTTTTCATGTATCCCAACTCTGAAAATATTATCCTGATCCATCGCACGTCATAGAACCTGAATCAATACAGTTAAGAGAAAACTTAGAATATGAGGCATTACCTGTACGAATTGAGGACCGGAGGATGAAAGAACTTCGCGGGAAGCAAATTCCTTTAGTCAAGGTCATCTGGGATGCAGTTACTGGTGATGCAACCTGGGAGAGAGAAGCCGATATGCAACAACAATATCCGCATTTATTTACAAGAGGTAATGTAATTTAAATTTCGAGGACGAAATTTATTTTAAGGAGGGTAGTAATGTAACACTCGTTTTCTCGATTAAGAAATCAGACAGTAATTAAGTTGGTGTGAGAGCTTGATTTTGTTCGTTAGGTGTTAATTAGTATGTGTTTCAAATTTGGGGTCAATCGGACTTCAAACGAGTGCAGAACACGAAGAAACGTGTGAATCAGAGATTCTGGTCAAACTGGTCAATGCGGGATTAGGCCGGGCTCAGGTATGTTGAGCCAGGCTCAGAAAATTAGGCCGGGCTCAGATTTGTTAGGCCGGGCGCATTTCAAAGGCGGTGATCTACGCATTTAGGCCGGGCGCATAAAACTTGAGCCGGGAGTAATTGGCTGAGCCGGGCGCAGAAAACTTAGGCCGGGCGTAATCAGTACTGACTCACCCCCTTTAGCTTTTAAAATGCTAGAAAGTTGGAGAAACTCTCAAATTTTCGAGAGAAAACGAGAGAGATGAAGGGGAGCTCGAAAATGAGAGAGAGAAAGAGGGTTAGAGAGAGAAAGTTAAGCCCGGGGGAAATCCGTCCGTCAGATCATGATTCCAACTTCAAATCTGTGATCAGGGCAACGAGTACTACACATATAGGCTAGTGTTTCTTTGTTACAATGGAGGTAATGCTCAAATCCTTAACTTAGCATTTGTCAATCATTTTCTTTCTTGGGTTCTAGCTTGAATCTGAGCTCTTTTTGAGAATCTATAGTAAGATTAGAGTTTATGACATTGCTGGGACTCTGTCCATGTGTTAGGGCAAATTTTGGAAGCATTGAGGGTCCCCTGGGAAGCAAGACAGCAGCTGTATAGCTTAGAGGAGGCGTGTAGAGAGCTTGGAAAATTGTACTGGATAATCCAAGGTGGGGAGAAAGTAACCGACATCGTCGGGGAGGCAAGCATAGAGTCACAGTTATATATATATGCATGTATGTAGGGTGCCCCAGACCCTACTAGGATATTGAGTAATCAACAATGGCTAAACCCCACTAAAATAATATTTTAATAATGTCTTGGGTTTAGTTATTGTAGATTTGTCAATATTCGGTTTGAAACTCTAGGTTAGAGAACTGATAATGATTGGGGTTGTTTGCTATGTCTGTTACTGTGATGACTGCTATAACATGCTTGGTTGTGATGATTCATGTGATGGCATGATATTTTATTACTATAATATATTGTTGATGGGAATGACTGATAGTGTGATCTGGTTATATTGAGAGTTGACACCGTGGTAATGCCTTGAGACTGTGGCTTTAAGGCCGGGGATGTATTGCCATCCAATCTGAGACTGTGATTTTGAGATTTGGATTGTGAGAGAAGGTTCCGGTGTTAACTTAAGGATGGTTGTTGCATTGCATATGCCAAGGTGGCGAGCCGTATGACAGGGAGTCATACGAGGTTAGTTGTACTCGAGTGCGAGTACGGATTACGGAATGGTCGGTCTAGGGAGAGACCTTGGGGATGTACGAACTGGACTCGGGAGGCTCACAGTGACCATTAGGTAGCTCCTAGTGTGTCGTGTACCCCGGTAGAGCCTAGTTGTCCCGACTTTGCCCTGAGTATCCATGTCTAAGGTTGACTATCCGAGGCGACCCAGATACCTCTGATGGAGCTGAGCTCACAGAGAGATGCACTCTTATGGGTCACGGCGAACAAAAAAGTTACCTAGACAAACTAACTGACATTCCTTAAGCAGAGAGGCTTGATAAGGGAATGTCTTGGGGTTGAGACCCGGATGAGATATATCGGCCGACATGCATAGGAGTGAGACTCCTTAGAGGAATGATCTGAGAGTGTGACTCTTGAAGATGATTGTGTTGGTGTGACTGAATGAATGATTGTTTGTTTGTTGTATGATGTATATGTGACTGTTGATCTATGTGTCCCCATCCCCATTTTTATGACTATGTTCTGTTGCTTATCTCCCTTCTTCCTCTATCTTTCTTGTATGTTATCGGTATGGTAGATAAACAACAATGGCAAGATGGGAACGACAACTTGGAAAGATTACCGGCCACAACGGTATCTACAGAAGATTCCACCACGGGTATAAGTGTGCCGTTAAGGCGAAGACAAGGGTAGTTATAGACGCCCACATCACTGATGATTTGGATATGTCGGATGCGTCTGTAGGTAGTGAGCCTTTACGAGATTGTTTTGTATTTTGAGAGGCGGGCCGGGTATCTCTAGGACTTCTTCTGTGTCTCTTTGGTTAGTATGTATATGTTTATACTTTGAGTCTGTATAGATGGTTGTAAGTTGTAATGGTCCGATGGAGGGGACTTGGAGTACTCTGATAGATGTGCTGTATATATTTTATATATGTGTGGATGACGTCGCTTGCGTATGTTTAAACTGTTTTAAAATAACTACAATTTTTATTTTACATATATTTTCGAATGTATTAATTGCGTTAACGTTAATACGGATTAAGGTTTAATTAATTAGGGTTTTCTTAATGGGACATCGGGGTGTCTCATAACCCATGACCTTCACGCCATGATCCTATGGTTAACCGATGACCCTCACGCCCTGATCCCATTGTTTACCCATGACCCACTAGCCATGATCCCATGGTTAACCCATGACCCTCACGCCATGTTCCCATGGTTAACCCATGGCCCACTTGCCATAATCTCATGATTTACCCATGACCTTCACGCCATGATCCCATGGTTAAACCATGACCCTCGTGCCACGATCTCATGGTGAACCTATGACCCTCACTCCATGATCCCATGGTTAACCCATGACCCACTTGCCATCATCTCATAGTCAACCCACGACCCACTTGCCATGATCTCAGGATTAACCCATGACCCCCACGCCAAGTTCCCATTGTTAACCCATCGCCCACTTGCCATGATCTCATGATTTACCCCTAATCTTCATGCCATGATCATATGGTTAAACCATGACCCTCATGCCACGATCTCATGGTTAACCCATGACCCTCACGCCATGATCCCATGGTTAACCCATTACCCTCTTGCCATGATCCCATGGTTAACCCATGACCCTCACACTATGATCCCATGGTTATCCCATGACTCCCTTGCCACGATCCCTTGGTTAACCCATGACCCCTTTGCCCTGATCCCATGGTTAACCTATGACCCTCTTGCCATGATCCCATGATAAGCCCATGACCCTCACTCTATGATCCTTTGGTTAACCCATGACCCTCACACCATGATCCCATTGTTAACCCATGAACTCCCTTGCCACGATCCCTTGGTTAACCCATGACCCCCTTGCCCTGATCCCATGGTTAACCTATGACCCTCTTGCCATGATCACATGGTAAACCCATGACCCTCACTCCATGATCCCATGGTTAAACATTGACCCTCTTGCCATTATCCCATTGTTAACCCGCGACCGTCACACCATGATCTCAAGGTTAACCCTTTACTTGTCAAGATTTCATGGTTAACCTATGACCGACTCGCCATGATCTCGTGGGTAACCCATGACCATCACGGGAAGATCCCATGGTTAAACCATGACCCACTTGCCATGATCCCATGGTTAACCCATGACCCACTTGCCATGATCCTATCGTTAACCCTTGACCCTCACGCCATGTTCCCATGGTTAACCCATGGCCTTCTTGCCATGATCTCATGATTTTACCCATGACCTTCACGCCAAGATCCCATGGTTAACCTATGACCCTCACGCCATGATCCCATGGTTAACACATGACCCACTTGCCATGATCCTATGGTTAACCCATTACCCTCTTACCATGATCCCATAGTTAACCCCTGACCCTCACGCCATGATCCTATGGTTAACCCCTGACCCTCATGCCATGATCCCATGGTTAACCCATGACCCACTTGCCATTATCTCATGGTTAACCCATGACCCTCATGCCATGTTCCCATGGTTAACCCATGACCCACTTCCCAAGATCCTATGGTTAACCCATTACCCTCTTGCCATGATCCCATAGTTAACACATGACCCTCATGCCATGATCCTACCCCTGACCCTCGTGCCATGATACCATGGTTAACCCATGACCCACTTGCCATGATCCCGTGCTTTACCCATAACCCTCATGCGATGTTCCCATGGTTAACCCATGGCCCACTTGCCATGATCTCGTGATTTACCCACGACCTTCATGCCATGATCCCATGGTTAAACCATGATCCTCGTGCCATGATCTCATGGTTAACCCATGACCCTCACACCAAGATCCCGTGGTTAACCCATGACCCTCACTCCATGATCCCATGGTTAAACATTGACTCTCTTGCCATGATCCTATGGGTAACCCATGACCCTCACACCATGATCCCATGACTAACCCTTGACCCACTTTTCATGATCTCATCGTTAACCCATGACCGACTTGCCATGATCGCATGGGTATCCCATGACCATCATGCCAAGATCCAATGGTTAAACCTTGAGCCACCTACCATGATCCCATGGTTAACCCATGACCCTCACACCGTGATCCCTTGGTTAACCCTTGACCCACTTGTCATGATCTCAGGGTTAACCCATGACCGACTTGCCATGATCTCATGGATAACCCATGACCATCACGCCAAGAACCCATGGTTAACCTATGACCCTCACACCATGATCCCTTGGTAAACCCATGACTCTCATGCCACGATCACATCGTTAACTCATGAAACCCATTCCACAATCCATGACCCTCACGCCATGATCCGACGATTAACCCATGATCCTCACGCCCTAATCCCGTGGTTAACCCCCTTGCCATGATCCCATGGTTAACCCATTACCCTCTTGCTAGGATCCCATGGTAAACCTTTGACCCTCACTCTATGATCCTATGGTTAACCCATGTTCCTCTTGCCATGATCCCATGGTTAACCCATTACCCTTTTGCCATGATCCCAAGATCCTATGGTAAACCCATGACCCTCACACAATGATCCTATGGTTAACCCATGACCCTCACACTATGATCCTATGGTTAACCCATGACCCTCACACTATGATCCCATGATCCCCTTGCCACGATCCCATGGTTAACCCATGACCACCTTGCCATGATCCCATGGTTAACCCATGACCTTCACCCCATGATCCTATGGTTAACCAATGACCCACTTGCCATGATCTCATGGTTAACCCATGACCGACTTCTCGCGATCTCAGGGGTAACCCACGACCATCACTCCATGATCCTATGGTTAACCCATGACCCACTTGCTATGATCTCATGGTTAACCCATGACCCCGTTGCCATGATCTCATGGTTAGCCCATGACCCTCACGCCATGATCTCATGGTTAACCAATGACTCTCACGGCATGATCACATGGTTAACTCATGAACCCCTTTCTATAATCCCATGGTTAAACCATGAACCCCACGCAATGATCCCCTGGTTAAACCATGACCCTCTCGCCATGATCCCTTGGTTAACCAATGACCCTCACGCCATGATCCCATGGTTAACCCATGACCCACGTGCCATGATCTCATTGTTAACCCATCACCCTTTTGCCATGATCCCAAGGTAAACCCACGACCCTCACCACAAGATCCCATGGTTACCCCATGACCCTCACGCCATGAGCCCATGGTTAACACATGACCCATTTGCCATGATCCCATGGTTAACCCATGAACCTGACTCCATGATCCCATGATTAAACATTGAGCCTCTTGCCATGATACCCTAGTTAACCCATGACCCTCACACCATGATCCCATGGTTAACCCTTGACACACTTGTCATGATCTCATGGTTAACCAATGACGGACTTGCCAAGATCTCATGGGTAACCCATGACCATCACGCCAAGATCCCATGGTTAATCCATGACCCACTTGGCATAATCCCATGGTTAACCCATGACCCACTTGCCATGATCCAATGGTTAACCCATGACCCTCACACCATGATCCCATGGTTAAACATTGACCCTCTTGCCATTATCCCATTGTTAACCCACGACGCTCACACCATGATCTCAAGGTTAACCCTTTACTTGTCAAGATCTCATGGTTAACCTATGACCGACTCGCCATGATCTCATGGGTAACCCATGACCATCACGACAAGATCCCATGGTTAAACCATGACCCACTTGCCATGATCCCATGGTTAACCCATGACCCACTTGCCATGATCCTATCGTTAACCCATGACCCTCACGCCATGTTCCCATGGTTAACCCATGGCCTTCTTGCCATGATCTCATGATTTCACCCATGACCTTCACGCCAAGATCCCATGGTTAACCCATGACCCTCACGCCATGATCCCATGGTTAACCCATGACCCACTTGCCATGATCCTATGGTTAACCCATTACCCTCTTACCATGATCCCATAGTTAACCCATGACCCTCACGCCATGATCCTATGGTTAACCCCTGACCCTCACGCCATGATCCCATGGTTAACCCATGACCCACTTGCCATTATCTCATGGTTAACCCATGACCCTCATGCCATGTTCCCATGGTTAACCCATGACCCACTTCCCAAGATCCTATCGTTAACCCATTACCCTCTTGCCATGATCCCATAGTTAACACATGACCCTCATGCCATGATCCTACCCCTGACCCTTGCGTCATGATCCCATGGTTAACCCATGGCCCACTTGCCATGATCTCGTGATTTACCCACGACCTTCACGCCATGATCCCATGGTTAAACCATGATCCTCGTGCCATGATCCCATGGTTAACCCATGACCCTCACACCAAGATCCCATGGTTAAACACTGACCCTCTTGCCATGATCCCATGGTTAAACATTGACCCTCTTGCCATGATCCTATGGGTAACCCATGACCCTCACACCATGATCCCATGACTAAGCCTTGACCCACTTTTCATGATCTCATCGTTAACCCATGACCGACTTGCCATGATCGCATGGGTATCCCATGACCATCATGCCAAGATCCCATGGTTAAACCTTGAGCCACCTACCATGATCCCAAGGTTAACCCATGACCCTCACACCGTGATCCCTTGGTTAACCCTTGACCCACTTGTCATGATCTCATGGTTAACCCATGACCGATTTGCCATGATCTCATGGATAACCCATGACCATCACGCCAAGAACCCATGGTTAACCTATGACCCTCACACCATGATCCCTTGGTAAACCCATGACTCTCATGCCACGATCACATCGTTAACTCATGAAACCCATTCCACAATCCATGACCCTCACGCCATGATCCGATGATTAACCCATGATCCTCACGCCCTAATCCCATGCTTAACCCCCTTGCCATGATCCCATGGTTAACCCATTACCCTCTTGCTATGATCCCATGGTAAACCCTTGACCTTCACCCTATGATCCTATGGTTAACCCATGTTCCTCTTGCCATGATCCCATGGTTAACCCATTACCCTTTTGCCATGATCCCAAGATCCTATGGTTAACCCATGACCCTCACACTATGATCCTATGGTTAACCCATGACCCCGTTGCCATGATCTCATGGTTAGCCCATGACCCTCACGCCATGATCCCATGGTTAACCAATGACTCTCACGGCATGATCACAAGGTTAACTCATGAACCCCTTTCTATAATCCCATGGTTAACCAATGAACCCCAAGCAATGATCCCATGGTTAAACCATGAACCCCACGCAATGATCCCGTTGTTAACCCATGATCCCCTTGCCACGATCCCATGGTTAACCCATGACCCCCTTGCCATGATCCCATGGTTAACCCATGACCCACACGCCGTGATCCCATGGTTAACTAATGACCCACTTGCCATGATCTCATGGTTAACCCATGACCGACTTGCCATGATCTCATGGGTAACCCATGACCATCACTCCATGATCCCATGGTTAACCCATGACCCTCACACCATGATCCCATGGTTAACCCATTACCTTCTTGCCATGATCCCATGGTTAAACCATGAACCCCACGCAACGATCCCATGGTTAACCCATGACGCTCACCACATGATCCCATGGTTAACCCATGACCCTCACGCTATGATCCCATGGTTAACACATGACCCACTTGCCATCATCCCTTGGTTAACCCATGACCCTCACGCCATGATCCCATGGTTAACCAATGACCCACTTGCCATGATCTCATGGTTAACCCACGACCCACTTGCCATGATCCCATCATTAACCCATGACCCTCACGCCATGTTCCCATGGTTAACCCATGGCTCACTTGCATGATCTCATGATTTACCCATGACCTTCACGCCATGTTCCCATGGTTAACGTATGACCCACTTGCCATGATCAAATGGTTAACCCATTACCCTCTTGCCATGATCCCATGGTTAACCCAAGACCCTCTTGCCATGACCCCATGGTTAACCCCTGACCCTCGCTCTATGATCCTATGGTTAACCCTTGACCCTCACGCCATGATCCCATGGTTAACCCATGACCCCCTTGCCACGATCCCATGGTTAACCCATGACCCACTTGCCATCATCCCATGGTTAACCCATGACCCTCACGCCATGATCCCATGGTTAACCCATGACCCACTTGCCAAGATCCCATGGTTAACCCATGACCCTCTTGCCATGATTTCATGGTTAACCCATGATGCTCACTCCATGATCCCATGGTTAAACAATGACCCTCTTGCCATGATCCCATGGTTAACCCATGACCCTCAGGCCATGATCCCATGGTTAACCCATGACCCACTTGCCATGATCTCATGGTTAACCAATGACCCACTTGCCATGATCTCATGGTTACCCCCTGACCGTCACGCCATGATCCCATGGTTAAACCATGACTCACTTGCCATGATCCCATGGTTAACCCATGACCCACTTGCCATGATCTCATGGTTAACCCTAGTCCCACTTGCCATGATCTCATGGTTAACCCATGACCCTCACGCCATGATCCCATGGTTAACCCATGACCCTCTTGCCATGATCCTATGGTTAACACATGACACACTTGCCATCATCCCATGGTTAACCCATGACCCTCACGCCATGTCCCCATGGTTAACCAATGACCCCCTTGCCACGATCCCATGGTTAACCCAAGACCCCCTTGCAATGTTCCCATGGTTAACCCATGACCCACTTGCCAAGATCCCATGGTTAACCCATTACCCTCTTGCCATGATTTCAGGGTTAACCCATGATGCTCACTCCATGATCCCATGGTTAAACCATGACCCTCTTGCCATGATCCCATAGTTAACCCATGACCCTCACGCCATGATCCCATGGTTAACCCATGACCCACTTGCCATGATCTCATGGTTAACCAATGACCGACTTGCCATGATCTCATGGGTAACCCATGACCCTCACGCCATGATCCCATGGTTTAAACCATGACTCACTTGCCATGATCCCATGGTTAACCCATGACCCACTTGCCATGATCCCATGGTTAACCCTAGTCCCACTTGCCATGATCTCATGGTTAACCCATGACCTTCACGCCATGATCCCATGGTTAACCCATGACCCTCTTGCCATGATCCTATGGTTAACACATGACCCACTTGCCATCATCCCATGGTTAACCCATGACCCTCACGCCATGATCCCATGGTTAACCAATGACCCACTTGCCATGATCTCATGGTTAACCCATGACCCACTTGCCATGATCCCATCGTTAACCCATGACCCTCACGCCATGATCCTATGGTTAACCAATGGCCCACTTGCCATGATCTCATGATTTACCCATGACCTTCACAGCATGATCTCATGGGAAACCCATGATCCTGGCGCCACGATCCTATGGTTAACCCATGACCCTCACGCCATGTTCCCATGGTTAACGCATGAGCCACTTGCCACGATCAAATGGTTAACCCATTACCCTCTTGCCATGATCCCATGGTTAACCCATGACCCCCTTGCCACTATCCCATGGTTAACCCATGACCCCCTTGCCATGATCCCTTGGTTAACCTATGACCCTCTTTCCATGATCGCATGGTTAACCCATGACCCACTTCCCATGATCTCATGGTTAACCCATGACCGTCTTGCCATGATCCCATGGTTTACCCATGACCCACTTGCCATGATCTCATGGTTAACCCATGACCCTCATGCCATGATCCCATGGTTAACCCATGACTCTCACGCAATGATCACATTGTTAACTCATGAACCCCTTTCCATGATCCCATGGTTAGCCCATTACCCTCTTGCCTTGATCCCATGGTTAACCCATGTACCTCATGCCATGATCCCCTTGTTAACCCTTGACCCTCATGCCTTGATCCCATTGTTAACCCATGACCCTCACGATATTATCCCATGGTTAACCCATGACCCTCACGCCATGTTCCCATGGTTAACCAATGACCCACTTGCCATGATCTTATGGTTAACCTATGACCCACTTGCCATGATCCCATGGTTAACCCATGACCCTCACGCCATGTTCCCATGTGTAACCCAGGGCCCACTTGCCATGATCTCATGATTTACCCACAACCTTCATGCCATGATCCCATGGTTAACCATGACCCTCGGGCCATGATCCCTTGGTTAACCCATGACCTTCATGCCGTGATCCCATGGTTAATCAATGACCCACTTATTATGATCCCATGGTTAACCAATGACCCACTTGCCATGATCCCATGGTTAACCCATGACCCACTTGCCATGATCCCATGGTTAACCCATGACCCACTTGCCATGATCCCATGGTTAACCCATGACCCTCTTGCCATGATCCCATGGTTAACCCATTACCCTCTTGCCATGATCCCATGGTAAACCCATGACCCTCACTCTATGATCCTATGGTTAACCCATGACCCTCATGCCATGATCCTATGGTTAACCCATGACCCTCTTGCCATGATATCATGGGTAACCCATGACCATCACGTTATGATCCCATGGTTAACCCAAGTCCCACTTGCCATGATCTCATGGTTATCCCATGACCCACTTGCCATGATCTCATGGTTAACCCATCGCTCTCACGCCCTGATCCCATGGTTAACACATGACTCTCACGCCATGATCCCAGGGTTAACCCATGACCCCCTTGCCACAATCTTGTGGTTAACCCATCAACCCCTATCCATGATCCCATGGTTAACCGATGACCCTCTTGCCATGATCACATGGTTAATCCATGACCCACTTGCCATGATTTCAAGGTTAACCCATGACCCACTTGCCATAATCCCATGGTTAACCCATGACCCTCACGCCATGATCTCATGACCCTCTTGCTATGATCCCAGGGTTAACCCATGAACCTCACGCTATAATCCCATGGTTAACCCATGACCCTCACACCATGATCCTATGGTTAACACATGACCCACTTGTCACGATCCCATGGTTAACCCATGACCCCCTTGCCACATTCCCATGGTTAACCGATGACCTTCAAGCCATGATCACATGGTTAACACATGACCCCCTTGCCATGATCCCATGGTTAACCCATGACCCCCTTGCCATGATCCCATGGTTAACCCATGACCCACTTGCCATGATCTCATGGTTAACCCATGACCGACTTGCCATGATCTCATGGGTAACCCATGACCGTCATGCCATGATCCCATGGTTAAACCATGATTCACTTGCCATGATCTCATGGTTAACCCATGTCCCACTTGCCTTGATCTCATGGTTAACCCATGACCCTCATGCCATGATCCCAGGGTTAACCCATGACTCTCACGCCATGATCACATGGTTAACTCATGAACCCCTTTCCATGATCCCATGGTTAACCCATTACCCTCTTGCCATGATCCCATGGTTAACCCATGAACCTCATGCCATGATCCCCTTATTAACCCTTGACCCCCACACCATGATCCCATGGTTAACCCATGACCCTCACGCCATGATCCCATGGTTAACCCATGACCCTCACGTCATGTTCCCATGGTTAACCAATGACCCACTTTCCATGATCTCATGGTTAACCAATGACCCACTTGCCATGATCCCATGGTTAACCTATGACCCTCACTCCATGATCCCATTTTTAACCCATGACCCTCACGCCATGATCCCATATTTAACCCTCATGCCATGATCCCATGGTTAAACCATGACCCTCGGGCCATGATCCCTTGGTTAACCCATGACCCTCACGCCATGATCCCGTGGTTAACCAATGACCCACTTGCCATGATCCCATGGTTAACCCATGACCCACTTGCCATGATCTCATGGTTAACCCATGACCCACTTGCCATGTTCCCACGGTTAACCCACGTTCCCATGGTTAACCCATGACCTACTTGCCATGCTCGGTGCTCCCATGGTTAACCCATTACCCTCTTGCCATGATCCCATGGTTAACCCATTACCCTCTTGCCATGATCCCTTGGTTAACCCATGACCCTCACTCTATGATCATATGGTTAACCCATGACACTCACGCCATGATCCTATGGTTATGCCATGACCCTCTTGCCAAGATATCATGGTTAACCCATGACCATCACGCCATGATCCCATGGTTAACCCAAGTCCCACTTGCCATGATCTCATGGTTATCCCATGACCCACTTGCCATGATCTCGTGGTTAACCCATGACCCTCACGCCATGATCCAATGGATAACACATGACTCCCACGCCATGATCCCATGGTTAACCCATGACCCCCTTGCCACAATCCCATGGTTAACCCATGAACCCCTTTCCATGATCCCATGGTTAACCGATGACCCTCTTGCCATGATCACATGGTTAACCCATGACCCACGTGCCATGATCCCATGGTTAACCCATGACCCACTTGCCATGATCTCATGGTTAACCCATGACCCTCACGCCTTGATCCCATGACCCTCTTGCTATGATCCCATGGATAACCCATGACCCTCACACCATGTTCCAATGGTTAACCCTTGACCCACTTGCCATGATCCCATGGTTAACCCATGACCCCCATGCCACGATCCCATGGTTAACCGATGACCTTCTTGCCATGATCACATGGTTAACCAATTACCCTCTTGCCATTATCCCATGGTTAACCCATGACCCCCTTGCCATGATCCCATGGTTAACCCATGACCCTCTGGGCATGATCCCATGATTAACCCATGACTCTCACGCCATGATCACATGGTTAACTCATGAACCCCTTTCCATGATCCCATGGTTAACCTATTACCCTCTTGCCATGATCTCATGGTTAACCCATGACCCTCAGGCAACGATCCCATGGTTAACCCATGACCCACTTTCCATGATCACATGGTTAACCCATGACCTACCTGCCATGATCCCATGGTTAACCCATGTCCCTCACGCCATGATCCCTTGGTTAAACCATGACCCTCTTGCCATGATCCCATGGTTAACCCATGACCCTTACGCCATAATCCCATGGTTAACCCTCGAACCTCACACCATGATCCTATGGTTAACCTATGACCCACTTCCCATGATCCCATGGTTAACCCATGACCCCCTAGCCACAATCCCATGGTTAACCGATGACCTTCTTGCCATGATCACATGGTTAACACAAGACCCCCATGCAATGATCCCATGGTTAACCCATGACCCCCTTGCCATGATCCCATGGTTAACCTATGACCCTCTTGCCATGATCGCATGGTTAACCCATGACCCATTTGCCATGATCTCATGGTTAACCCATGACCCTCACTCCATGATCCCATGGTTAAACAATGACCCTCTTGCCATGATCCCATGGTTAACCCATGACCCTCACTCCACGATCCCATGGTTAACCCATGACCCACTTGCCATGATTTCATGGTTAACCCTTGACCGACTGCCATGATCTCATGGGTAACATTGACCCTCACGCCATGATCCTATGGTTAAACCATGATTCACTTGCCATGATCTCATGGTTAACCCATGACCCACTTGCCATGATCTCATGGTTAACCCATGACCCTCACGCCATGATCCCATGGTTAACCAATGACCCACTTGCCATGATCTCAAGGTAAACCCATGACCCACTTGCCATGATCCCATGGTTAACCCATGACCCTTACGCCATGTTCCTATGGTTAACCCATGGCCCTGCCATGATCTCATGATTTACCCATGACCTTCATATCATGATCTCATGGTTAACCAATGACCCTCGCGACATGATCCTATGATTAACCCATGACCCTCACGCCATGATCCCATGGTTAACGCATGAGCCACTTGCCATGATCCAATGGTTAACCCATTACCCTCTTACCATGATCCCATGGTTAACCCATGACCCCCTTGCCACGATCCCATGGTTAACCCATGACCCATTGGCCATGATTTCATGGTTAACCCATGACCCTCACTCCATGATCCCATGGTTAAACAATGACCCTCTTGCCATGATCCCATGGTTAACCCATGACCCTCACTCCATGATCCCATGGTTAACCCATGACCCACTTGCCATGATCTCATGGTTAACCCATGACCGACTTGCCATGATCTCATGGTTAACCCATTACCCTCTTGCCATGATCCCATTATTAACCCATGAACCTCATGCCATGATCCCCTTGTTAACCCATGACCCTCACGCCATGATCCCATGGTTAACCCATGACCCTCACACCATGATCCCATGGTTAACCCATGATCCTCACGCCATGATCCCATGATTAATCAATGACCCACTTGCCATGATCTCATGGTTAATCTATGACCCACTTGCCATGATCCCATGGTTAACCCATGACCCTCACGCCATGTTCCCATGTTTAACCCATGGCCCTCTTGCCATGATATCATGATTTACCCATGACCTTCATGCCATGATCCCATGGTTAAACCATGACCCTCGGGCCATGATCCCTTGGTTAACCCATGACCCTCACGCCATGATCCCATGGTTAACCAATGACCCACTTACCATGATCCCATGGTTAACCAATGACCCACTTGCCATGATCCCATGGTTAACCAATGACCCACTTGCCATGATCTCATGGTTAACCCATGACCCACTTGACATGATCCCATGGTTAACCATTACCCTATTGCCATGATCCCATGGTTAACCCATTACCCTCTTGCCATGATCCCTTGGTAAACCCATGACCCTCACTCTATGATCCTATGGTTAACCCATGACCCTCACGCCATGATCTTATGGTTAACCCATGACCCTCTTGCCATGATCTCATGGTTAACCCATGACCATCACGCCATGATCCCATGGTTAACCCAAGTCCCACTTGCCATGATCTCATGGTTATCCCATGACCCACTTGCCATGATCCCGTGGTTAACCCATGAATCCCTTTCCATGATCCCATGGTTAACCGATGACCCTCTTTCCATGATCACATGGTTAACCCATGACCCACTAGCCATGATCCCATGGTTAACCCATGACCCACTTGCCATAATCTCATGGTTAACCCATGACCTCACGCCATGATCCTAGGGTTAACCCATGACCCTCACGCTATGATCCCATGGTTAACCCATGAGCCTCACACCATGATCCTATGGTTAACTCTTCACCCACTTGCCATGATCCGATGGTTAACCCTTGACCCCCTTGCCACGATCCCATGGTTAACCGATGACCCTCTTGCCATGATCACATGGTTAACCCATCACCATCTTGTTATTATCCCATGGTTAACCCATGACTCCCTTGTCATGATCCCATGGTGAACCCATGACCCTCTGGGCATGATCCTATGGTTAACCCATGACCCTCACGCCATGATCACATGGTTAACCCATGAACCCCTTTCCATGATCCCATGGTTAACCTATTACCCTCTTGCCATGATCTCATGGTTAACCCATGACCCTTACGCCATGATCCCATGGTTAACCCATGAACCTCACACCATGATCCTATGGTTAACCCATGATCCACTTGCCACGATCCCATGGTTAACCCATCACCCCCTTTCCATGATCCCATGGTTAACCGATGACCCTCTTGCCATGATCACATGGTTAACCCATGACCCACTTGCCATTATTTCATGGTTAACCCATGACCCAGTTGCCATGATCCCATGGTTAACCCATGACCCTCACGCCATGATCCCATGGTTTTCCCATGACCCATTTGCCACGATCCCAAGGTTAACCCATGAACCTCACACCATGATCCTTTGGTTAACCCATGACCCCCTTGCCATGATCCCATGGTTAACCCATGACCCTCTTGCCACGATCCCATGGTTAACCCATGACCCTCTTGCCATGATCACATGGTTAACCCATGATCCCCTTGCCATGATCCCAAGGTTAACCCATGACCCACTTGCCATGATCCCATGGTTAACCCATGAAGCTCACACCATGATCCTATGGTTAACCCATAACCAACTTCCTACGATCCCATGGTTAACCCATGACCCCCTTGCCATGATCCCATGGTTAACCTATGACCCTATTGCCATGATCCCATGGTTAACCATGACCCACTTGCCATGATCCCATGGTTAACCCATGACCCTCAGGCCATGATCCCATGGTTAACCCAAGACCCACCTGCCATGATACCATGGTTAACCCATGACCCTCACGCCATGATCCCATGGTTAAACCATGACCCTCTTGCCATGATCCCATGGTTAACCCATGACCCTTACGCCATGATCCCATGGTTAACCCATGAAACTCACACCATGATCCTATGGTTAACCCATGACCCACTTGCCATGATCCCATGGTTAACCCATGACCCCGCCTTTCCATGATCCCATGGTTAACCGATGACCCCCCTTGCCATGATCACATGGTTAACCCATGACCCACTAGCCATGATCCCATGGTTAACCCATGACCAAGTTGCCATGATCCCATGTTTAACCCATGACCCTCACGCCATGATCCCATGGTTTACCCATGACCCATTTGCCATGATCCCATGGTTAACCCATGAACCTCACACCATGATCCTTTGGTTAACCCACAACCCTCTTGCCATGATCCCATGGTTAACCCATGACCCTCTTGCCACGATAACATGGTTAACCCATGACCCTCTTGCCATGATCCCATGGTTAACCCATGATCCCCTTGCCATGATCCCAAGGTTAACCCATGACCCACTTACAATGATCCCATGGTTAACCCATGACGCTCACACCATGATCCCATGGTTAACCCACAACCAACTTGCCATGATCCCATGGTTAACCCATGACCCCCTTACCATGATCCCATGGTTAACCTATGACCCTATTGCCATGATCACATGGTTAACCATGACTCACTTGCCATGATTTCATGGTTAACCCATGACCCTCAGGCCACGATCCCATGGTTAACCCATGACCCACCAACCATGATCCCATGGTTAACCCATGACCCTCACGCCACGATCCCATGGTTAAACCATGACCCTCTTGCCATGATCCCATGGTTAACCCATGACCCTTATGCCATGATCCCATGGTTAACCCATGACCCTCTTGCCATGATCCCATGGTTAACCCATGACCCTTACGCCATGATCCTATGGTTAACCCATGAACCACACACCATGATCCTATGGTTAACCCATGACCCACTTGCCATGATCCCATGGTTAACCCATGACCTCACACCATGATCCCATGGTTAACCCATGACCAACTTGCCACAATCCCATGGTTAACCCATGACTCCCTTGCCACGATCCCATGGTTAACCGATGACCCTCTTGCCATGATCACATGGCTAACCAATGACCCCCTTGCCACGATCCCATGTTTAACCCATGACCCCCTTTCCATGATCCCATGGTTAACCAATGACCTCTTGCCATGATCCCATGGTTAACCCATGACCCTCACGCAATGATCCCATGGTTAACCCATGACCCACTTGCCATGATCCCATGGTTAACCCATGACCCACTTTCCATGATCGCATGGGTAACCCATGACCATCATGCCATGATCGCTTGGTTAAGCCATGACCCACTTGCCATGATCCCATGGTTAACCCATGACCCGCTTGCCATGATCTCATGGTTAACCCATGACCCATTTGGCATGATATCTTGGTTAACCCATGATCCTCACACCATGATCCCATGGTTAACCCATGACCCTCACTCCATGATCCCATGGTTAACCCATGACCCCATTGCCACGATCCCATGGTTTACCCATGACCCCCTTGCCATGATCCCATGGTTAACCGATGACCCTCTGGCCAAGATCACATGGTTAACCCATGACCCACTTGCCATGATCTCATGGTTAACCCATGACCCAGTTGCCATGATCCCATGGTTAACCCATGACCCTCACGCCATGATCCTCACACCATGATCCTTTGGTTAACCCACGACCCACTTGCCATGATCCCATGGTTAACACATGACCCTATTGCCACAATCACATGGTTAACCGATGACCCCCTTGCCATGATCACATGGTTAACCCAAGATCCCCTTGCCATGATCCCAAGGTTAACCCATGACCCACTTGCCACGATCCCATGGTTAACCCATGAACCTCACACCATGATCCTATGGTTAACCCATGACCAACTTTCCACGATCCCATGGTTAACACATGACCCCCTTGCCATGATCCCATGGTTAACCGATGACCCTCTTGCCATGATCACATGGTTAACCCATGACCCTCTTGCCATGATCCCATGGTTAACCCATGACCCCCTTACCATGATCCCATGGTTAACCCATGACCCTTACACCATGATCCCATGGTTAACCCATGAACCTCACACCATGATCCTATGGTTAACCCATGACCCACTTCCCACGATCCATGGTTAACCCATGAACCTCACACCATGATCCCATTGTTAACCCATGACTCTCTTGCCACGATCCCATGGTTAACCGATGACCCTCTTGCCATGATCACATGGTTAACACATGACCCCCTTGCCACTATCCCATGGTTAACCTCCTGACCCCCTTGCCATGATCCCATGGTTAACCAATGACCCTCTTGCCATGATCCCATGGTTAACCCCTGACCCTCACCCAATGATCCCATGGTTAACCCATGACCCACTTGCCATGATATCATGGTTAACCCATGAACACCTTGCATTGATCGCATGGGTAATCCATGACCATCATGCCATGATCCCATGGTTAAGCCATGACCCACTTGCCATGATCCCATGGTTAACCCATGACCCGCTTGCCATGATCTCATGGTTATCCCATAACCCATTTGGCATGATATCATGGTTAACCCATGACTGTCACACCATGATCCCTTGGTTAACCCATGACCCTCACTCCATGATCCCATGGTTGACCCATGAACCCATTGCCACAATCCCATGGTTAACCCATGACCCCCTTGCCATGATCCCATGGTTAACCGATGACCCTCTAGCCATGATCACATGGTTAACCCATGACCCACTTGCCATGATTTCATGGTTAACCCATGACCAAGTTGCCATGATCCCATGTTTAACCCATGACCCTCACGCCATGATCCCATGGTTTACCCATGACCAAGTTGCCACGATCCCAGGGTTATCCCACGAACCTCACACCATGATCCTTTGGTTAATCCACAACCAACTTGCCACGATCCCATGGTTAATACATGACCCTCTTGCCACGATCACATGGTTAACCGATGACTCTATTGCCATAATCACATGGTTAACCCTTGATCCCCTTGCCACGATCCCAAGGTTAACCAATGACCCACTTGCCACGATCCCATGGTTAACCCACGAACCTCACACCATGATCCTATGGTTAAGCCATAACCAGCTTGCCACGATCCCATTGTTAACCAATGACCCCCTTGCCAAGATCCCATGGTTAACCGATGACCCTCTTGCCATGATCACATGGTTAACCCATGACCCTCTTGCCACGATCCCATGGTTAACCCATGACCCCCTTACCATGATCCCATGGTTAACCTATGACCCTCTTACCATGATCACATGGTTAACCATGACCCACTTGCCTTGATTTCATGGTTAACCCATGACCCTCACTACCTGATCCCATAGTTAAACATTGACCCTCTTGCCATGATCCCATGGTTAACCCATGACCCACTTGCACTGATCTCATGGTTAACCCATGACCAACTTGCCATGATCTCATGGGTAACCTATGACCATCACGCCATGATCCCATGGTTAAACCATGTCCCACTTGCCAGGATCTCATGGTTATCCCATGACCCACTTGCCATGATCCCATGGTTAACCCAAGACCCTCACACCATGATCCCATGGTTAACCCATGACTCTCACGCCATTATACCATGGTTAACCCATGACCCCATTGCCATGATCCTATGGTTAACCCATGACCTACTTGCCATGATTTCATGGTTAAACCACGACCCTCACTCCATGATCCCATGGTTAAACATTGACCCTCTTGCCATGATCCCATGGTTAATCCATGACCCTCACGCCATGGTCCCATGGTTAACCCATGACCCACTTGCCACAATTTCATGGTTAACCCATGACCGACTTGCAATGATCTCATGGGTAACCCATGACCATCAATCCATGATCCCATGGTTAAACCATGACCCACTTGCCATTATCCCATGGTTAACTCAAGGCTCACTTGCCATGATCTCATGGTTATCCCATGACCCACTTGCCATGATCTCATGATTAACCAATGACCCTCACGCCCTAATCCCATGGTTAACCAATGTCTCTCACGCCATGATCCCATGGTTAACCCATGACCTCCTTGCCACGATCCCATGGTTAACCCATGACCCCCTATCCATGATCCCATGGTTAACCGATGGCCCTCTTGCCATGATCACATGGTTAACGCATGACCCACTTGCCATGATTTCATGGTTAACGCATGACCCACTTTCCATGATCCCATGGTTAACCCAAGACCCTCACGCCATGATTCTTGATTAACCCATGACCCTCTTGCTATGATCCCATGGTTAACCCATGACCCTCACGCCATGATCACATGGTTAACCCATGAACCTCACACCATGATCCTATGGTTAACCCATGACCCACTTGCCATGTTCACATAGTTAACCCATGACCCCCTCCCACGATTCTATGGTTAACCGATGACCTTCTTGCCATGATCCCATGGTTAATCCATGACCCCCTTGCCATGATCCCATGGTTAACTCATTACCATCTTGCCATGATCCCATGATTAGCCCATGACTGTCACGCCATGATCACACACTACAAGAAAATCAGCTTTTATAGTAGGCCAAAATCCCATGCTACAAAGCTCGATGCAACATTTAGCCTCCAACATTGATGGCTGATGCTAAATTGACGCTACATTGCCGCAAATACAATATAGGAAATGGCGTCGGCCAAAACCTATGCTTTTACAAAGAAATTTAGCGTCGGCCAAGTCTTCCCAAAAGTTTAGCGCCGGCCAAAGCCCACGCTTTGTACCAGCAGTTTAGCATCGGTCTAGCCCACGCTTTGTAATAGCAGTTTAGCGTCGGCCTAACCTTTGCAAAAGTTAGCGTCCGCCGGGCCTTCGCTAATTTGCTTTGCCAAAATGTAGGCTTTAGCGTCGGCCTAGCCTATGCTATTTTTTTTTTAATTTTTTTTATATATTTAGTTGCTATTTTATTATTACAAAACCTGGAAATATACAATAAAAATATACTTAACATATGCATTAAATGCTAAATCAACATAACTGAAATAATATTAAGACAACCCTGATTTTATATAAAGGAGTACTTGGGGTACCCGGACCCTTTAACAAGTCTAACACACCAGCCAAATAAAGCATTGAACCTGGCATATCATCGCAAAAACAAATAATAGACCGAACTCTAGTTTCTCCACTTAAGCTCCCCTCTTTGTAGACCACACTCAAAACCCATTATAAGATACTTCTATCTCAAGGACAGCTTGCATAATTGTTGATGAACCAAAATTGTCTCTATTCGCACTCACACAAAGTACATGTCAAAGACGGCGATACATATTAGATAAAAATAAAAAAGTAGAGGCGCCACCAATTTTATTTATTTAGGATAAAAATTGGAAAAATCCTAAAAAATGGTCTTTGGAACCAAAATGAGTTCGGAAGTCGGTTACAAGTAGGGAAGGTGTTAAGCACCCTACATCGCTCATTCAAAGAATGATACCTTAAATAATTTGCGCGAAATTAAATGATTTATTTTTTACCCCAAAAATATTTACAAGGAAGAATTTATTTATTGATATATTTTTATTTAATATTTTTATGTTTCTTCATTTTTTTTGCATTTAAAAAAAAATATTATTGATAAATCCTAAATAAGGTTGAACATGGCACATAAGTCCATAGGGCAACCTCGAAGCTAAAGGATTGAGCATGACACTTGTCGTAGAGCAACCCAAAAATATTAAATAAATTATTAATTAATCATCTACATTAACAAATTAAAAAGAACACAAAAATAAAGGAAAAATTAATTTTGGCTTGACGGGATAATTGATGACGCTCCTACGTATTCCCTGCTGCGATGGGAAACTCAAAGCCACGTAGTTCTTGTAAAATGTATGGTTGGTTTTAAATTTTTATGAAAAGATTTTTTTTATTTAAAAAAAATGGTTTTTGGTTTTCTTGGTTTTTTTTATTTTATTTTTTATTGCCTAATTTCTAAATACAGAAAACTGCTAAGCGAGATAGAACTTGACACGTACGTCCATAGAGCGATCCCAAACCTAAGGAATTGAGTGTGATACCTTTCACAAAGTAATCCAAAAATTAATTACCAACAATCATTCTATTTTATTTATTTTAAATTATGAATTTGGTTTTTTTTTTTAAAAAAAAAAAGAAAGAAAGCCTAACTTCATAGGTGTTTTTTATATTTTTTATCACCCTGATTTCCTTTTAATCAAATAAAGCCCTTTTGGCTTGGGTGAATCAACTAACCCATAAATATAATTTAATTGCAGCTAAAAAAATAGTCATATAAAAAGGAACAGAAGATAATAACCAAACGAAAAGTGGAAGGCTATAAAGCAACAAAAGACTAAGAAAAGAACTAAAGGACCTTTGGTCCATCACCTGTACAGCGTATCAAATAGAAGAGTCGTGACGAACAGCAGCGTTTTTGGCTCGGGATGGCGGTGCGACTCGCAGAGCTTGGTGGCGTCGCGGTGGCTGATGAGCTTACTGGGACTGATGGCTAATACAGGTGACGACGCGACGACGGAACTACGACTCGCAGTGAGGACAAGACAAGGAGCTGTTCGTGACTGGGATAGTGGGGACACGACTGGCGGTGGTGATGCGACTAGCGTTAGTGGCAGGAGCGGCAGGCGTGCGTGACGCTGACCGGTGGATGGATGGAATAAGAGGGCAAGTCCGTATATGGTACTGGTCTGCTGCTTGAGGAGGAAGATGAAATCAGAAAAGGGAGTTAAATAAGAGAGAGAGAAAAGTGATGGTGATGGTGCTATCGTATGATGGAGGAAAGAAAGGAAATGGAGGCTAGGTTTTTTCTCTGATGTGTTCCCTCTTTTGTAGCCTCTGTTATTATTTTATAATGCCAATTCGCTCTGATTTTGATCCTAAAAATCTGCAAGATTAAAATTTTTATCTCTAATTTGAATCAAAACTTGTGAGCCTCTTTTGCCAACTGGATTCAAAATAATGTTGGAGGGAAAAAACAAAGCTGGCTGCTAGGGTTTGTTGGAGGAGGATGAAATGGGTTTGAGTAATGGGTTTAACTGGTTTGGCCCAATAACAAAAGTAAACCCAAGTGTTTAACATAAAATTAAAATATTTTTATTAAGTTTAAATTTTTTTATTTATTTTCTTTGCATTTTTTATCTTTTTTGAAATTTCTAATGAAAACTAAAAGACCCGGTCAAAATAGGGTGTTCACAGTTGCCCCTCTTTACTTGTTCATTACTAGAATACATGAAGAAAGAACGATTTTTCATGTGATAGTAGTAAGGAACTAGTAAATAAAATGAACTCGCATTTGGAGAAAATTCCGCATTAAGTTTCAGAGCTTGGAAAATAAAAATGACAGCGGGCCTCAGATCCCGAAAATAAAATTAGCGGTGAGCCTTAGAGCTCGAAGAATAAATTTGCAGCGGGCCTCAGATCCCAAAAATAAGATTAACAGTGAGCCTCAGAGCTCGAAAAATAAATTTGCAGTGGGCCTCAGATCCCAAAAATAACGTTAACAGTGAGCCTCAGAGCTTGAAAAAATAAATTTGCAGCGGGCCTCAGATCCCAAAAAACGTTAACAGTGAGCCTTAGAGCTCGAAAAATAAATTTGCAGCGGGCCTCAGATCCGAAAAATAAAAATACTAGTGAGCCTCAGAGCTCGAAAAATAAAATTGCAGCGAGCCTCAGATCCCATAAATAAAATTAACAGTGAGCCTCAGAGCTCGAAAATAAATTTGCAGTGGGCCTCAAATCCCAGAAAAACATAGTGAGCCTCAGAGCTCCAAAATAAATTGCAATAGGCCTCAGATCCCATAAATAAAATGATGGTAACTTGCTTTCTCTTTTCTCTCTCTCTCTCTTTTTCATTTTATTATTATTTTCTTTTCTTTAACTTTGCTTTAATTAAAGCTGTACCACACGCTCCATGGAAAGACTTCGACCAATCAAACCCTTGTTTATCGACAGCTCTGAGTCAGGTCTTGTCAGTTCCTTTCGATAAGAGGGGCTTCTCTTTCAAAGCGGTGGAATGCGTAGAGCGATTGCTTCATTCAAGACCAGGATCCGTGGAGACTTTCATTATTGCTTTACTTTTCTCCCCATCGTGCACTGTTATCTCTCTTATTGACTTTGGAATGCTGGGTTTTCTTTGGTTCAAACCATTCATTGAAGTAACCATTAGAATGATCAAATCATACTATTAAACATAAATTTACTTAATTTTAGACATGATTTCAATGCATAAACATGATTTAAGCACAATAGGGAAAAATGGATGAATAAAATCCTTGCCTTAATATGAGAATTTTACATTGCACACCAGGAATTTGGAAAGAAAGAGGGGAAATACAAAGGGGTGTATGGGAAATGTATGAAAAGGGATAATGGAACAGAAGAAAACTGTCTAAAAATTTGCCCCAATATTGGTTCCTTGATCCTCTTATCTGATTCCCAACAACTGTTTGATGTCGCAAATCCTGGCCTTAGCTTTTACATTTCAATGACCTTCTTTCCCCATTGTAGCCAGTCACAAACAAAATTTCACCAATGTAGCAAGTCTCAAACAAAATTGCCCCTGTATAGCAAGTCATAAGCAAAATTTCCCCAGTGTGGTGAACATTAAGATATCACTTAAGCTACCTTTGCAGGTTTTCAGCCTAAGATTCAGTTTCTTTGTCCTAATTTTTGCTTAGGCCGCCCTTTTGGGTTTTCAACCTAACGGACTTTTTTTTTTTTAACCCTAACTTTTGCTTAGGTCGCCCTTGCGGGTTTTCAACCTAACAAGCTCTTTTCTTCTTCTTTTTTTCTTTTATATCAAGCATAAAACTTTTTCACAGCATCAGAGTTTACAGGTCTTGATAGCTCTCGTCCGTTTTCATCTGTTAGGACTAAGGCCCCGCCTGAGTATGCCTGCTTTACTATGTATGGCCCTTCATAATTGGGTACCCATTTTCCTCGAGCATCTTCTTGATTGGGAAGTATCTTTTTTAACACCAAATCACCTGGTTGAAACTCCCTAGGAAGGACTTTCTTATTAAAGGCTTTAGCCATCCTTCTCTGATATAGTTGTCCATGACAGAGAGCCATCAGTCTCTTTTCCTCAATCATGTTTAACTGATCATATCGAGCTTTTGCCCACTCAGATTCTTCCAAGTCAGCTTCCATCAACACTCTTAACGAAGGAATTTCAACTTCTATGGGGGAACAACTTCCATTCCATACACCAATGAGAAAGGCGTTGCCCCAGTACTTGATCGTATGTTGGTACGATACGCATGCAAAGCATATGGCAACATTTCATGCCAATCTTTATAATTTACAACCATTTTAGCAACAATTTTCTTGATATTCTTGTTGGCTGCTTCTACCGCACCGTTCATTTGAGGTCTATATGGGGCGGAATTATGATGCTTGATTTTGAAGGTCTCTGATAACTTTTTTACCTAAGCCCCATTAAGATTGGCAGCATTATCTGTAATGATTCTTTCTGGTATTCCATAGCGACAGATAATATTCCTTTTTCAGGAACTTGGTAAAACCCTTTTGAGTTATATTGGCATATGATGCTGCTTCCACCCACTTAGTGAAGTAATCTATTGCAACCAGAATGAAGCGATGTCCGTTTGAAGCCTTGGGATTGATAGGCCCAATGACGTCTATTCCCCACATAGAAAAGGGCCAAGGGGACACCAGATTGTGCAATTGGAATGGTGGGGCTTTGATCTGATCTGCATATATTTGGCATTTATGGCATCTTCGGACATGCTCCAAACAATCAGCTTCCATGGTTGACCAATAGTGACCATTTCGTAGGATCTTGCATGCCATCATGTGACCATTTGCATGTGTTCCACATATCCCTTCATGAACTTCTATCATGATAGTTCGGGCTTCACGAGCATCAACACACCTTATGAGGACCCCATCATAGTTCCTCTTATACAAAACTTCACCATCTAAGTAAAAGGACATTGATAATCTACGAATCATCCTCTTATTCACTTCATTTTCTCCCGCTGGGTACGTTCTGCTTTGTATATATTGCTTGATGTTGTGATACCAAGGATTGCCATCGTGCTCTTCTTCTACATGTGCACAGTATGTTGGCTCATTTTGTACCTTCACTTGAATGAGCTTGGGATCTTTTGTTTGCCATTCGCCATTGATCTGATAAATGATTAGGGCTGCGTCTCCAAAGACCTTAAACTGTTTTATTCCAAGATCAATTGCTGCTTGTAATCCACTCGCACATGCTTCATACTCAGCAATATTAGTGGTGCATTCAAATTCAAGCTTAATGGCCACTGGGTATTGCATGCCGTCCGGAGAAACAACCACTGCTCCTATGCCAGAACCGTGCATATTAACTGTACCATCAAAATACATCTTCCACACATTCTCCTTTTCTACTTCGTCTTCCTCCAATGATAGTATTTCCCCATCAGGGAACTCAGATGTAATTGGTTGTCCACCCTTGAGAGGATTTTCAGCTAAATGATCAGCGATTGCACTTCCCTTGATGGATTTCCCAGTCATATACTTAATATCGAACTCTGATAATATCACTTGCCACTTTGAAACCCTTAAGGATATGTGGGGACTTTCAAAAATATATTTCAAAGGGTCCATTCGAGAGATTAACCAAGTGGTGTGATATAACATGTATTTCCTGAGTCTCTTGGAAGTCCACACCAGCGCACAACAAGTCTTCTCAATTTCCATGTATCGGGCTTCGCAGTCATTAAACTTCTTGCTCAGATAGTAAATTGCCTGTTCTTTCTTGCCAGACTCATCATGTTGCCCCAACATTGCTCCCATTGAGGTTGGCAAGATAGTGAGATATAGTATCAAGGGACGACCTTGAGTGGGCGGTACCAACACTGGTGGGCTTGATAGGTATGCCTTTATTTTGTCAAAGGCTTCCTGACATTCCTCATTCCAATTTCCTGGATTATTCTTCTTTAATAGTCTGAAAATTGGCTCGCATGTACTAGTTAAGTTAGCAATGAATCGGGCAATGTAATTCAATCTCCCTAGAAAACCTCTTACTTCTCGTTCATTCTTGGGAGTCGGCATGTCTCTGATTGCCTTTGCCTTTTCTGGCTGCACCTGTATTCCTTCTCTATTGACCACAAAACCAAGCAATTTCCCAGTTGATGCTCCAAATACACATTTTGTGGGATTGAGCCTCAAATTGTATTTCCTCAATCTCTCAAATAACTTCTGCAAAACTGCTACATGGCATTCCCCCTCCTTAGGCTTAGCCACTATGTTATCCACATATACCTCTATCTCTTTGTGCATCATATCATGGAACAATGCTACCATAGCACGCTGGTAAGTAGCTCCGACATTCTTCAATCCAAAAGGCATTACTTTGTAACAAAAAGTTCCCCAAGGGGTGATGAAAGTCGTCTTTTCTTTGTCATTGACGTCCATGAGGATCTGATTGTATCCCGAATACCCATCCATGAAAGAGAACCTGTGGTTCCTTCCTGTGCTGTCTACAAGGACATCAATATGAGGCAATGGGAAGTCATCCTTTGGACTGGCTTTATTTAGATCTCTGTAATCCACACACATTCTTACTTTCCCATCCTTCTTCGGTACTGGTACGATATTAGCTACCCACTCTGGATGTCTCGACACTTCCACAAACCCAGCTTCTAGCTGCTTAGTTACCTCTTCTTTGATCTTTAATGACATCTCTGGATGCATCCTCCTCAATCTTTGTTTCTTTGCCACCGTGTTCGGGTACAATGGGATTTTATGTGACGCTATTTCTGGTTCCAATCCTGGCATATTTTTGTATGGCCATGCAAACACATCTAGATACTCCTTAAATAGCGTGACCATTTCTGCACGCTCCGGATTATCCACTATTTTCAACTCCTTCTTGTCTTCCTCGGTCCCCATATTAATCACTTCTATAACTTCATCATTTGAAGTGAAACCATCTTCTGAGCGCTCCATCAACTTTGTAAATTCCTCAATAGCTTCTTCTTCCTCACTAATCCCAGAATCATCTTTGTCAACAGCTGCAAGGGAATTAGTAAATGAGGTTCAAGGTTCCTTTTGTGAGACAAACCTTCGACAGGGGTGAGGTTCATGAAAGAAGATGTTTGCAACAATAGAAATATAGGCAAGGATATTATAAAGCGTGATTGATATAAGATAAGGGGTAGAGAAAGGAAGACACCAAAAGTGCTGAAAAATCATACTAATTCATTTTATTCATGTCTCAACTAAAGTAAACATCAGTTTATTCGAGATACAAAAAGATAATTACTTCATGGAAATAACATCAACAAATGGTTCAGCCTGCCAATTACCAAAGACCTCATTGTCAGCAGAGAGATAAATAACAGGGTTTCTTTCTTGCTCATCTTCAAGCGCACTAATAGTGAAATGAGGGGAAGTCAACTTCTCTAGCGAGATCGCTTCAGTTGATGCCGAGAAAGTATCCGTCAAGTGGGGGACATAACTAAATCCCTTCCCTTCTCCTTTCTTGCCTCCGAGAGTTAGGTACTACATTTTTTCTGCTAGAGAAGGATCTTACCCTAGTCCATGTTTTCCATCTATATTGCAGCTGTTGCAATTGGTTGAGGGATTCCTTAGAGGTTTACCCCTAGGCCTCTTCCTTTCTGATACCCATTCCTTTCCATTATACGGACTGCCACTTCATTCACATTTTGCATTGGCAGCTCCTTCCTCTTGCTCTCTGGCTTCAGGATCTCAAAACTGCGCAGGGAATCATCCTCGACTTGCTCTGTACTTTCTACGTAAGGTATCGAAACAGGATTTGAAAGCATGATTTCCTCTTCACCACGAATGGTAATCACAGCACCATTCTGAATGTACTTCAAACATTGATGCAATGTTGAGGGAACAACACCAGCTTCATGAATCCAAGGCCTTCCTAGAAGCATAGTATAAGCTGGCTGGATCTCCATGACTTGAAAGAGAACATGAAAACAACTAGGCCCTACTTTGAGGGGCAAAGTTATTTCCCCTAAGATCCCTCTTACTGTCCCATCAAAGGCTCGCACAATCATCTCCTGGGGTGTCAAATCGGTCAATCCTATGTTTATCCGCTCTAGAGTGGACAATGGAACCACATTCAATGCCGAGCCACCATCTATAAGCACCTTTGCAAGCACAAATCCTTTGCACCTTAGGGTAATATGGAGTGCCTTAGGACTACCTCTAAACTTCAAAAACACCTCATCTTCCGAGAAATTGATCATTTTGACCCGCCTCACCGGATCCACCATGTTTACTACATTCTCTGGCGTGACGTCAGGATTAACATAAACTTCATTCAACACCTTCAATAATGCCTTACGATGCATCTCTGATGTGAGGAAGAGTGACAAAAGTGATATTCTTGCTGGTGTTTTCTTTAACTACTCCATCACATCGTATTCACTTTGTTTCATGATCTTTAGAAACTCTTCTTCTTCTTCCTTCAACTTTCCTTCATCCACGATCTCCTTATCTTTGGTATTTTTCCTTGCTTCTTCTTCTACAGGGTCGTAGTATCGCCCACTCCTTGTGATGCCTCCAATTCTCACAAAATTAGTAACTTGGGCCCTCGAAGTTTCTCCTGCCCCTCCTACTAGCTCAATCTTCTGTTCATAATTCCATGGTACAGCATGTGTATCATTATAAGCAAAAGGAGTTGGCATTTTCACCCTTACGATCACTTTTTCTGGCGCCGGGGCATCATTCATGGGTGGTATCCGGAGCACCACCTTTTCAACTACATTAACTTCTTCAGTCGTACCTCGCCTGGCTTGGATCACCCCCAAGGTAAGCAATCCTTGGACTCGGACCTTAAAGTCCCAACAAGTTTCAATATCATGCCCTACCTGCCCATGATGATAGTCACAACTTAAATCACCATCACACTTCACTTCTTTTTCGATTGGCTTCCCCGGTGCGACAATATCATATCCTGCTTTCCTGAGCCCCTCAAAGACTTCTCGCATCGGTGTTCGCAATTCCAGGACCCTCTTGACTTGAGACCCCTTCACTTCCAAGTTATTTACCCTATTTTCAGCATTATGGTTTGGGATTGGGTTATTAACAATGTTAGGCCCCGAATCTTCTTCGAAACCCAATCTTCCACAAGCAATCAACTTTCTTAATGCTGTCTTAAAGGCCTCACATTCTTCAATGGAATGCCCCAGGGCATCCGTGTGATACTTGCAAGTCAAGTTTGGATTGTACCAGGCAGGGAAAGGTGGTTCCATAGGTCGTACAGGGTTTCCAGCGATTAGGTGATGATCGAATAATTGTTTGAACAAATCTGCATTGGAAATGGACAGTCTTGGGTAGCTTGGACGGTTTTGTTGAGGTGCAGGTGGGTAATGAGTATATGTTGGGCGAGTGGGGTTGTATGGCTGAGGGGTAGGGATGTTATTTATTTGGTTTTGTGGCTGGGTGATTGTTGGCGAGGCCTGTTGAGATGGGTAAAATGGTGTTTGTGTCTAGTATGGTGCTTGGTACCTTGGGTATGAAGGGACATGACGAGGTCCAAAGTTTTGTTGGTATTGCACATAATTTGCTTCGGCTTCCTTCTTCTTTGACTGGAACCCTTTCTTGGGCGCACTACCCTCCACATCAACTGACAACTTCCCAGCCCTGGCTAAGATTTCAATTCTTTCTCCTGCAGCAATCAAGTCGGAGAAATCCCTATAAGCTGCTCCTGCCAATGCCCCAATAAAGAGGGCTCCCAGGGTTCCCAAGAAGTATGAGCACATTTCAGACAACATCAACGGTGGTTGAACCTGTGCAGCCAAACTCCTCCACCATTGTGCATACTTTTTGAAGGACTCATCACTCTTCTTCTGCATCGCAGTCAACTGTTCACGGGTTGGAGCTATGTCCAAATTGAATTTATATTGATCCATGAACAAATCAGCTAACTCTGACCACCGCGAGATCTTAGAATGGTCTAACTGAAGGTACCACTCCAACCCGATTCCGGTCAAACTTTCATGGAAAAAACCAATGAGAAATTTGTCATCCTTAGACCAAATGGCCATTTTGGTGGCATAGCAAATCAAGTGGAATCGTGGGTTCCCACTTCCGTCATGCTTGGAAAAATCAGGAATTTTGAAATCCTTAGGAATCACGACATTTGTGGCAGGACAAAGTTCTTCGATCTTGAGAGGGCCATAAGTATTTGAGCCCTTGATCTCTTTTATTTTTTCTTCTACCTTCTCCATCCACTCTTCCTTCATCTTATCAGGCCCAAACTGAACTCCCCTGGATTGTTCGGGAATGGATACATGGGGTTTTTTCCCATGTGAGCCCTACATAACCAGCAGCCTCATGATACACATTCTCGAGGGGGCGATATCCTTCCCCGATGGGGATTACTATGGGCTCTGTGTAACTCGACATTCCCTGAGTGAGACTATTGTTTATGCTTGAAAACATTGGTGTCGTTACCATGGAGAGGGCCGGTTGTACGCTCACGTGTGGGGCATCTTCATTTCTAATTCTATTTGCACCAAGCCTGCTAAGAGATTCCCTCATATCCTGTAGTATAGCCTCTAACCTTGCTTGAGTTTCAGAGATTTCTGTCACCCTTCCCCTCACTTCGTCTACTTCTAAACTCAAGTTCCTTCCTGTTTCAGGACTGTTGGCAGCCATTCTGGTCCGAGATCTAGTGTTGTAAACTCGGGTTTGATTGGTGTTGTCTTTCTTAGATCGCGCAATGGTTCTCAAACCCTCATATTCGTGTTTCAGCTCTGCGTAAAAAAATCGTCAGTAACCCCTTTTTTATATATATATTTTTTGTCATTATTATTAAATTTTTTTTTTTGAAAGAAAAAGAAAGATAAAAGTATGCTTCGAAAGGAAAAAACCCATGAATTCTTTCTTTTGCAAAGGAAAGACCACTTTTGTAGCAAGCAACTTCACCCCAACATAACTCTAGGGGCACATCCCCCTTAGGTTAATGTGTGGTTGATGACAAATCCATGGGAACATGTGTCCCTCAATAGACGGCATCATTTACTAGCAATGCAATCATACAGGCCTACTTGTAACACACCATAAGATAGAGCGGAATTCATTGATGGACGTAAAAAAGGCTTTTATTTCTTTGAAACGAAAATACAATGTCTCCCATCCAACAGAATTACATCAAAAGTTTTAAAGTCTTCCTTTTGAATCCACTAGCAAGACCCCTACAATACTTCATGAAGCGAGCTATTTTTGGAGGTATTGTAGATCCGTCATTCATGCGAGTTTGGACTAATGCTTCCTCGAGATGACCCACGAACTGATAGGTATGGTATTGCAAACTTCCTGAGAGGTGTTCATATCTTTTCTTCCAACCATCTCTGTCAGCCTTCAAATCTTTTGCCACAGATTCCCAATTCTCTAGCCATTCTTCCTGTTGTCTGATCTCATCCTCATACTGTTTTTTCTCTCTTTCGAACATCCATACCCTCATCCATAATTGTTGCTCTTTTTCTTGTGCTTTTTTCAATGACTCACGCATAGTTGCAGCTGCATTCCAACCTTCATCAGAGTAGCACTCAGTATGAGTTAAGGCTTCTTTCAGAGATCCTATGCTTTCCTCCAATATCCTGATTGTCTGAACGTGCACTTCGATTTTTGCCCCCGAGTCTTCTTTTTCTTTGAAGATTTGTGCCAGCGTTTTTTCTTGATCTTCTATCCTTGCTAGTAATCCTCGAACTTCTGATTCTTTCATATTCCACTTCTTTGCTCTCTTTGCTGGACTTGCGGCTTCATATGCATCGACACATTCATCTTTCAAATGTTCTATCCTCATGTTTAACTTCTGGACTTGGTGTTGAAGCGTGATGATGGTGATCTGGTCTGTTTCGTTCTTTTCCTCTAGCACTCCCATCTGAGCCATCATAATCTCGATCTTCTTTAACATTTCTGCTTCCGTTTGCGGATTTTCATCTTTATACGGGATTGGTTTCGAAACAACAGGGTTGCCTTTCCTTGCTTTCCTCCATGCCTCATAGTTTCTAGTATGAGAAATAATTTGTCTCCCCAACTCATTTGATCCCAGTACCCGGATGTTGCTCCAGGCGGATCTAACAGCTATTGTTGTATTCTTGACAACCTCGCACTCTTGATATAAGAAAGAAATTCCACCCAACACCTCTTCGAGTAGTTCCTGTTGAGTCCATTTTAATTGTCGAATCACAAGTGCCGGAGAATATGACACGTAACCCCTTGGTCCCATCAAAGGAATATTCAAGAAATTCCCACAACTGAAGATGACTGTATTTCCTCTATACCAAGGACACATCCAGCAAAAAGCTTTCGAATCAACCTCATCAAATTCTTGCCTCCATTCATTGGGTTTACGCGGCTTTATCAGAATATGATGGAATCTCCTCAAGGGGTCATCAATCCCACTAATATATTTTCGAGCACACAAGTGAGTTACGATCCAAACATACAGTATTTGTGCACAACATCGTAATTTGCCTTGTTGATTTTCGTGGCACACTTGCAATGAGAGGAAAGTTTCTGCCAGAATTGCGGGAATGAGATTCACATTATATTCCTCTACCTTGTGGTAAACATCCATGGCTGCGTAATCCACCATGTCTGGTATAAAGGGGAAAAGCACCAACCCATAAATGGTTAAAGCTAACACTCGCTTGAAGATAACCCAATTCTTTTGTCGCACCAATTCCTGGAGATAAACTTCAAGGAATCTTTGCCTCAGACCTCTGACAGCTCCCTTTTCCATTTTGTCTGATGGCTTTGGTAGAACAACCAACAACTCTGCTATCTTCCCATCACTAACATGCTGGCCATAATAGAAATAAACACGAAGCTCCCTTGGAAGAGGTATCCTTAGCATGTAAGCATATTCTTCTACAGTCGGCGTTGTATCCAAATTCGGCAAATCGAAACATCTCAAATTCAAGTTCCAATATTGGGCCATAGCATCTACAGGTATGTGTAACAAGTTCAAAATCTTTCCATACTTGATTGCAAACTCAGAACGTACTTCTTTTGGCATCAAATGGCTGATTTCTATTAAGGGCTTCACATCATTTATTTTCACATCAATTCTAATTTTATTCTTCAGGCCAATTGCATTACTAGAGTTGGACATTTCCATTCCTTGCTACACAGATAGTGTCTTTCCTCCACAAAAGAGAATTATCTATTACAAAAAAATGATATTATTTTAAAAAAAATGAAGAAATAAAAAGAATTATGTAAAAAGAGATGTCCTTGTAGGGTCATAAACCCAAAGGTCATGGGACGCATAAAAGCATTGCCCCCTCTTTTTACTTTATTTATTTATTATTCATTTGTTAAACACAAAAGGAAAGGAAGTAAGGAAAAAAATATAATAATAATAATAAGTAAATAGATAGAAAAATACAAGGGAGATATGGTACGCCTCCAATTGTCTTAAGAGGTAGGGCCTATTCAAAGGTACCTATGATGGCAACTTCTAAGTCGAGCGGTCACTAAGTCAATCTAGGAGTGCAAACTTTAGGACGGGTCTAGACTTCTAAAGGTCACGATCCCCAGATTGACCTTGTCAAGGACCTAGTTCATGAACCTAGTCACAAGTAGGGATAAACCCTCCAAGATGACTAGTCCATGACACTAGTAACAATCTGAGTGGTGAATCAACAAATATCAGAGAGGCACTAGGCCTTCAATTACAATGCTGAGGCACCGCCTAATCTTAAGCTCCCACAAGCTCGGGTATAGAGCTGAAAGTGTGTGAAAATGAGTGTCAGTGTTGTGTGTGCTGGAGGCATACAAACCTGTACAATCCTAAAACAAAACTACTTGAACCTGCAAGACAAGCATACAACAAATATCATTGTCTTCTATCCTAATGTAAAATAATTATTAAAGCAAAAAGGATCAAATATATACAAAAAAATAAAAGAAAACAAGCAAAAGGGGTAAGCAATAAATACCAAAATGCGCAACTCATTACTTAGGCTTGACTCTCGAAATGTCCCCAGTGGAGTCGCCATCTGTCACCACATAAAATCGCGACGAGGACGGCGATACATATTAGATAAAAATAAAAAGTAGAGTCGCCACCAATTTTATTTATTTACGATAAAAATTGGAAAAATCCTAAAAAATGGTCTTTGCAACCAAAATGAGTTCGAAAGTCGGTTACAAATAGGGAAGGTGTTAAGCACCCTACATCGCTCATTATAAGAATGATACCTTAAATAAATTGGGCGAAATTAAATTATTTATTTTTTACCCCAAAAATATTTACAAGGAAGAATTCATTTATTGATATATTTTTATTTAATATTTTATGTTTCTTCATTTTTTTTGCATTTAAAAATAAATAAATATCATTGATAAATCCTAAATAAGGTTGAACATGGCACATAAGTTCATAGGGCAACCTCGAAGCTAAAGGATTGAGCATGACACTTGTAGTAAAGCAACCCAAAAACATTAAATAAATTATTAATTAATTATCTACATTAACAAATTAAAAAGAACACAAAAATAAAGGAAAATTTAATTTTGGCTTGACGGGATAATTGATCACGCTCCTACGTATTCCCTGCTGCGATGGGAAACTCAAAGCCATGTAGTTCTTGTAAAAGGTTTGGTTGGTTTTAAATTTTTATGAAAAGATTTTTTTTATTTAAAAAAAATGGATTTTGGTTTTTTTTTATTTTTTTTTATTTTTTATTGCCTAATTTCTAAATACCGAAAACTGCTAAGCGAGATAGAACTTGGCACGTACGTCCATAGAGCGATCCCAAACCTAAGGAATTGAGTGTGATACCTTTCACAAAGTAATCCCAAAATTAATTACCAACAATCATTCTATTTTATTTATTTTAAATTATGAATTTCGTTTTTTTTTTTTTAAAAAGAAGACGAAAGAAAGCCTAACTTCATAGGTGTTTTTATTATTTTTTATCACCCTGATTTCCTTTTAATCAAATAAAGCCCTTTTGGTTTGGGTGAATTAACTAACCCATAAATATAATTTAATTACAGCTAAAAAAATAGTCATATAAAAAGAACATAAGGCAATAACCAAATGAAAAGTGGAAGGCTGCAGAGCAACAAAAGACTAAGAAAAGAACTAAAGGACCTTTGGCCCTTCACCTGTACAGCGTATCAAATAGAAGAGTCGTGACGAATAGCGGTGTTTTTGGCTCGGGATGGCGGTACGACTCACAGAGCTGGGTGGCGTCGTGGTGGCTGACGAGCTTTGACTAGGACTGATGGCTAATACAGGTGACGACACGATGGCGGAACTACGACTCGCGGTGAGGACAAGCCTAGGTGCTGTTCGTGACTGGGACGGTGGGGACACGACTATTCTGGGCGGTGGTGATGCGACTAGCGTTAGTGGTCCGAGGTGGTGGCGGCAGGCGTGAGTGCGTATGACGCTGACGGTGGATGGAATAAGAGGGCAAGTCCGTGTATGGTACTGGTCTGCTGCTTGAGGAGGAAGATGAAATCAGAAAAGGGAGTTAAATAAGAGAGAGAGAAAAGTGATGGTGATGGTGCTATCGTATGATGGAGGAAAGAAAGGAAATGGAGGGTAGGTTTTTTCTCTGATGTGTTCCCTCTTCTGTAGCCTCTGTTATGATTTTATAATGCCAATTCGCTCTGATTCTGATCCTAAAAATCTGGCAAGATTAAAATTTTATCTCTAATTTGAATCAAAACTTGTGAGCCTCTTTTGCCAACTGGATTCAAAATAATGTTGGAGGGAAAAAACAAAGGTGGCTGCTAGGGTTTGTTGGAGGAGGATGAAATGGGTTTGAGTAATGGGTTTAACTGGTTTGGCCCAATAAAAAAAATAAACCCAAGTGTTTAACATAAAATTAAAATCTTTTTATTATGTTAATTTTTTTTTTTATTTTCTTTGCATTTTTTATCTTTTTTGAAATTTCTAATGAAAACTAAAAGACCCGGTCAAAATAGGGTGTTCACACCATGGTTAACCCAAGACTCACTTGCTATGATCTCATGGTTATCCCATGACCCACTTGCCATGATCTCATGGTTAACCAATGACCCTCACGCTCTGATCCCATGGTTAACCCATGACCCCTTGCCACGATCCAATGGTTAACCCATGACCCCCTATCCATGATCCCATGGTTAACCGATGACTCTCTTGCCATGATCACATGGTTAACCCATGACCCACTTTCCATGATCCCATGGTTAACCCAAGACCCTTACGCCGTGATTCTTGATTAACCCATGACCCTCTTGCTATGATCCCCTGGTTAACCCATGACCCTCACGCTATGATCCCATGGTTAACCTATGAACCTCACACCATGATCCTATGGTTAACCCATGACCCACTTGCCATGATCACATAGTTAACCCATGACCCCCTTGCCATGATCCCATGGTTAACCCATTACCCTCTTGCCATGATCCTATGATTAGCCCATGACTGTCACGCCATGATCACACACTACAAGAAAATCAGCTTTTATAGTAGGCCAAAGGCCCAAGCTACAAAGCTCGATGCAACGTTTAGCCTCCGACATTGATGGCCGATGCTAAATTGATGCTACATTGCAGCAAAGACCATATAGGAAATTGCGTAAGCCAAAACCTACGCTTTAACAAAGAAATTTAGCGTCGGCCAAGTCTTCACAAAAATTTAGCGTTGGCCAAAGCCCACGCTTTGTACCAGTAGTTTAGCGTCGGTCTAGCCCACGCTTTGTAACAGCAGTTTAGTGTAGGCCGGGCCTTCACTAATTTGCTTTGCCAAAATGTAGGCTTTAGCATCGGCCTAGCATACGCTATTTTTTTTAAAAATTTTTTTTTTATATTTAGTTGCTGTTTTATTATTACAAAACCTGGAAATATACAATAAAAATATACTTAACATATGCATTAAATGCCAAATCAACATAACTGAAATAATATTTAAGACAACCTTGATTTTATATAAAGGAGTACTTGGGGTACCCGGACCCTTTAACAAGTCTAACAGACCAGCCAAATAAAGCATTGAACCTGGCATATCATTGCAAAAACAAATAATAGACGGAACTCTAGTTTTCTCCACTTAAGCTCCCCTCTTTGTAGACCACACTCAAAAACCATTATAAGATACTTCTATCTCAAGGACAGCTTGCATAATTGCTGATGAACCAAAATTGTCTCTATTCGCACTCACACAAAGTACATGTCAAAGACAAGTCTGTAGTGCCGTAACATCGTCCCCGGGTCCTACCCCCAACAACATCCTGCCACAACTGAAGCTTCCTCGCCCCATCCACCTCCTGCATCCCATCCGTGGAGGTGTCACCAACCTGCACCTGTAACTGGCTCAAACGCTCACGATACTCTTCCTAACAAAGAAACACAAACAAATCTTATCAAGATACATGCTTTGATGATCAAGTTATATAAAAATGATGTATAAGACCAACTTACATATGTTCTTTGTGAGCGGCTATCAACCCATTCACCCGAACTCTTCTGGTGGGTGGCCCTAAAGAACACCGCAGGATCTACAGGCACCTCACTTGTTTTGGCCTATCCAAAAAGCCAACACATATTAATTTACAAAGAAAATCAGTATATGATAATGGACTAAACAATGAGTATTGAGTAAATACATACCATGTCTAGTGCCATCTCAAGGTGAGCCCTACGACCTGTAGTGTGAACTGCCCCACCCTTTTCTGAAGCCCGGTTGATCTTATTTTGAGATGATATCTTTTTTAAGGCATCACTTTGCCAATATTCAAGAAGACCAATCCATGCTTCGTCCCCATCCATTTAGGTTGATTCCCCTTCTTCCTCTTCTTGCCGATGATGTCTGAAAGACGTTTTGCACATTTTTGCTCAAAGATTTTATAGATGGTGTCGTGATGACAAGGATCCCAAGAAACTTTATCCTGTAAAAAAAGAATTAATCAAAATAGTTAGTCAGATAAATAGGTATACTTTGTCAGTTAAGAATTATTTGAATATGCACATTTTAATAAAAATGCATGGTACATGGACATTGTAATATGATTAACTGCACATTGTAACACCCTATTTTTCAGAATTATTTTGATATCAAGTTGGATTTATCGTTCAAGGGCTTAGTGGGATTTTTGGTTAAAGTCCCTTTCTGGTACATGAATACGCCCGTGCTCATTAGCCAGCAAGCCCGTGCTTAAAGTCAGAAGCGTGTTTCTGATTTTAAGTTAAGCACGCCCGTGCTCAACAGTGAGCACGCCCGTGCCCAGGTCCGAACGTTATATACGTGAGCAGAGTCGAGGGTTTAACAGATAACCCTATTTTTGGTGTATTACAGCAGCCATAGTGCGGCCAGTACGAGCCGTTTCTGTTTTTCCTCCATCTTGATCAATCTTTGAACGTTGGGAAATCTTGGGGGATCGTTGGTCATCTACGTTTATTACCTAGGTAACGTTTCTTTCCCTATCTTAGTTTCCTTTTCCATTATTGTGAATAGGGAACTAACCTTTGGTATTTTGTTGATCCGAGGTTCGTTTCGGTGTGAGTCGCTATAAGGGGAGGAACCGGTTCATTGTTTGGGACGTCGTTAGAGCTACCTTCAATCCAGGTATAGGGAGAAGGCTAATGTGACCATAGGCTCGGGGATAGAGTAGAGTAAAGGGGTCCCCATGGCCCCGGTTTTGTTGTATGACTGGCTGTTTATGTATGCATGATTGGTTAATTGTTCTGATAATATGTTAGTGTTGATAATATGTATGCCGATGTACATGGTGTTGGTTGTGTTTATGTTATTGTAATGACTATGAACATGATATGCTGTTGGTCGATGCCACCGTTTGGTTGATGTGATGATGTTACTGAGTTTAATGTTTAGAAACGTATTAGTAATTGACTTAGGGTGGATAATGGTTTAAAACTTGGAAATTGATTAAAACACAGTCCCTGTTCCTGCCCAGAACAGCACTGTCGTGCGATGAGCACGACCGTACTGAACAGGGAGCACGACCGTGCTCCCAGTTGAATGCTGGATAAATGGCCGCGCTGTTCAGCACGGTCGTGCAGGACAAAGAACACAACCGTGCTGCCGAGCACGACCATGCTCAATAAGAAGCACGACCGAGCTCAACCCACTGAGACAGAACCGAATTAAAGGACTTAAGGGGTTTTAAACCCCATTCCCCAATGATGATTAATTGATTAGACAATCCGGTTGATAATACTAAAAATAATTAAAGATCATGAGATGGTGAGGTGTTAAGTCGATACCCCTTTTGGGTGCCGCAAACTGATGATCTGTGCCTTGTGCTTTTTGGCCAAGGGAGCCTTAACCCCGTGGTTTGGGTTTAAGGTGTTGATGTTGCTGTGTACCTTGGTGGCCGAGAGTTTGCCCCAGGTACTGCTGTTGATTCCGCTTAAGACCTCAGGTAGATTCCGCGAGGCAAGTTGTTGCGGTTGATTTCGCTGTTATCTTTGGTCGATTCCGTTGGTGTTATGGAGGTGGTGTTGCCGTTGTTGTTGTGTTGCATATGCATAGCATCGGAGTTGTTGATTAGGGATGTTCGACACAGGGGAGATCATCCTAGAGTACGGCGATCTGGCCATCCACGGTTGGAGTAGATTCTCCTAGCGCCCCCGTGACGAGGCATTCGTTGGTTTGATGCGTTGGCTATCCAAGGAGTAGATTCTCCGGCGTTGAGTAGATTCTCAATGTGGATATTTAACTTCGAATTCGTACATCCCGAGTTTAGTGGATCCACATGCATTGTTGGTTTAGCGGAGTAGGACTGCATTGCACTGCATATCATAATGATGATGTTGATATTTGGTGTAATGTCGCTGTGTTTACTGTTTACTTTACTTCCTAATTGCTGTATATGATTACATGAACTTACTCCCCATGTTTGTTTGTGTTTGGCCTGATTGGCACCTTGCAGAGGATGACGAGCAGCCCGGAGAGGAGTGACTCTGAGGACCGCCACTCATAGTAGGGCTAGTTTGTGTTATGTTAGTTTTCAGTTGTAATTCCGTGGGTGTTTATCCCAGAACGGTTATACCAGCTCTATAGGTGACATCGGGGTTCGGATATTTATATTGGTTTGTTATGTTTAAAACTCATTTCTTTTTCCGCGTTGTAAACGGTTCATGTGGGACTTTTCTACCCATGGACAATTGTTTTAATTATTTCAATAATAATTGCATGTTTCGTTTAATTGTTTTTAACTTAAATGGCTTATAACATGCAGGGTAGAAGGGTGTCACATTTAGTGGTATCAGAGCAGTTCGACCTTGTTCGGATGTGGTATGAGTCTGTTGTGAGTTTGTTGTGTGACTGTTGTTTGAATTGTCTATACTTGGTATAGATAATGATGCTTAAGCTAGTCGCCTGTAGCTTTTAATCGCTAAGTTTCTGTATTAAAGGTTGTTTTGGGTATGTACAGGAACTAATGGCCGGTAGAGGACGCAACGATCAGGCAATCGCTGATGCATTGGCACTCCTAGCCAATGCTATCGGGCAGGTCAACCCTAACAATGGTGGGCCAGCTGAGTTCCAGAGGAACAACCCTCCGTCATTCAAGGGAGCGTATGACCCAGAGGGAGCACTGTTGTGGCTGAGGGAGACGGAGAAGATCTTCCGTGCGATGGACTGCAATGATCAGCAGAAGCTCATCTTCGCCACCTTCATGTTGACTAAAGAGGCGAAACACTGGTGGGATAACTGCAGACAGAGGATGCAGACAGAGGGCACAGTGGTTACTTGGGTTGTGTTTAGGCAGAGGTTTCTGGAGAAGTATTTTCCAGCAGATATCAGGGACAAGAAGGAGATGGAGTTCTTGTCCTTGAGGAAGGGGTCACTGTCAGTCGGTGACTATGCGGCTAAGTTCGAGGAGCTGGCTAGGTACTACACTCCTTACCAGCATGAGACAGACGACCGCTCCAAGTGTGTGAAGTTTGAAGCGGGGCTCCGGCCTGAGATCAAACAGGCCATTAGTTATCAGGAGATCCGAGTTTTTCCGATTCTGGTCAACAAGTGTCGGATTTACGAGGACGCTAGTTAGTTCAGAGCTGCCAGTTCCAGAGGATCGGACAATCAGAGTGGCAAGAGGACTGATCAGAGGGATAAGGGCAAGCAGAGGTATGCCCCGACTGGCAAGGACTTCAAGCAGAGAGGCAAGAAGCCCCAGTTTCAGCAGAGTAGCTTTAGGGGTGGGTTTTCTGATGCCCCTAGAGCTATGAGGTGTGGGAAGTGTGGAGCACAGGACCACTATTCGTCCCATTGCAAGGAAACACACGTCATCTGCTTCAAATGTGGCAAGCCAGGACACATTAGCCGCGAGTGTGATGGAGCTAAGGCCGAGCCTCCCAGCCCTAGTAAGAATCAGAAGTCCCAGGCCAACAGACTGAAGACCACTGGGAGAGTCTTTACTCTTAGTGGAGCTGAAGCCTCCGAGTCTGATGACTTGATCCAAGCTACGTGTTTAATTGATGGAACTCAATTGACTGTATTGTATGATTCGGGTGCTACTCACTCGTTTATATCGCATGATAGGGTCAAGAGTCTTAAATTGCCTGTTACTTTCCTTGAGTTTGATTGGTTGGTTTCTACACCTACAAATAAACCTGTTTCCACTTCTTATGCATGCAAGAACTGTCATATTGTTATAAATGATAAAACTTTTGCTGCTGATCTTGTATGCCTACCCTTGAAAGACTTGGATATTATTCTGGGTATGGACTGGTTATCTTCCAACCATGTCCTTCTAAACTGTTTTGACAAAACCTTGATTTTTGGAACTCCAAAGGAGTCTAAGAATCCGGACCTTCTCTCTGCCAGCCAAGTACGAGCTTCGATGAGAGACGAAGCCCAAGTATACGTGATGTTAGCTTCCCTGGATGTAGAGAGCAGCCCTCCTGATGTCGCCAGCGTGCTTGTTGTGCGAGAATTTCCTGAAGTGTTTCCGGGGGATGTTTATAACTTACCCCCAGAGAGAGATGTTGAGTTTACCATAGACTTAGTGCCTGGCATCGGGACAATTTCCATAGCACCCTATAGAATGTCTCCTCTAGAGCTAGCTAAGCTGAAGGAACAGTTGGAGGACCTGATGAAAAAGAAATTCATTAGGCCGAGTGTGTCTCTGTGGGGAGCACCTGTGTTGTTGGTGAAGAAGAAGGATGGTAGTATGAGGTTGTGTGTCGACTTTCGGCAACTCAACAAGGTGACCATAAAGAATCGGTATCCCCTCCCTAGCATTGATGATCTTATGGACCAGTTGATGGGCACTTGCGTCTTCTCAAAGATAGATTTGAGGTCAGGGTACCACCAGATTCGGGTTAAGTCTGAGGACATCCCTAAGACAGCGTTTAGGACGCGATATGGTCACTATGAGTACTTGGTTATGCCCTTCGGCGTGACCAATGCTCCTGCGGTCTTCATGGACTACATGAATAAGACCTTTCACCCTTACTTGGATAAGTTTGTGGTGGTGTTTATAGATGACATCTTAGTGTACTCCAAGAGTAAGGAGGAACATGAGGAACACCTGAGGGTTGTCTTGCAGACCCTTAAGGAAAAGCAGTTGTATGCTAAGTTGTCTAAGTGTGAGTTCTGGTTAGAGGAAGTGAGCTTCTTAGGACATGTCATCTCTAAGGGTGGCATAGCAGTGGACCCAGCTAAAGTAGAGACGGTGCTCCAGTGGGAAGCGCCAAAGTCTGTGATCGAGATTAGGAGTTTCTTGGGGTTAGCTGGGTATTATAGGTGGTTTATAGAAGGTTTCTCTAAGATAGCGTTACCCTTAACCCGTCTCACCAAGAAGGGACAGTTGTTCGTGTGGGACTCTAAGTGTGAAGAGAGTTTCCAAACCCTTAAGAATAGGTTGACATCAGCACCAGTGTTAGTTTTGTCGGATCTTATTGAACCATTCGTAGTTTACTGCGATGCTTCTAAGCAAGGGTTAGGTGGAGTGCTGATGCAGAATGGTAAGGTAGTCGCTTACGCTTCTAGGCAGTTGAAAACCCATGAGAAGAACTACCCTACCCATGACCTAGAGTTAGGAGTTGTGGTATTTGCCTTAAATATCTGGAGGCATTACCTGTATGGAGCGAGGTTTGAAGTGTTTAGTGATCATAAGAGTTAAAAGTATCTCTTTGATCAAAAAGAGTTGAATATGAGGCAGTGTAGGTGGATGGAGTTTTTAAAGAACTATGACTTCGATCTGACCTATCACCCAGGAAAGGCCAATGTGGTGGCCGATGCCTTGAGTAGGAAAACCCTGCATATCTCCGCTTTGATGGTTAGGGAGATGGATCTGATTGAGGAATTTAGAGACCTTAGTCTAGCTTGTGAGTTTACCCCTAAGAGTATTAGGCTTGGAACCTTGAAGGTTACCAACAGTCTGATGGATCAGATTAGAGAGGGTCAGAAGTTAGATAAGTATCTCTTAGACCAGCGAGAGTTGCTCGCTCAGAGTAGAGACCTAAGTTTTAAGGATGGCAGTGATGGCATCTTGAGATTCAAGGATAGAGTTTGTGTGCCAGATGTTCCTGAGCTTAGGAAATCGATCTTAGAAGAAGGTCATAGGAGTGGATTGAGTGTGCACCCAGGTGCCACTAAGATTTATCAGGACCTTAAGAGAATGTTTTGGTAGCCTAGGATGAAAAAGGATGTAGCTGAGTTTGTGTATGCGTGCCTAGTTTGTCAGAAGGCTAAGATCGAGCATCAGAGGCCTTCGGGTAGGTTGCAACCTTTGAGTGTCCCAGAATGGAAATGGGATAGTATCTCCATGGATTTTGTGTCTGGACTCCCTAGGACTCCAGCTGGTTTTGAGGCGATTTGGGTTGTTGTGGATAGACTGACTAAGTCTGCCCATTTCATTCCGATGAACATGGAGTATCCTTTAGAGAAGTTGGCTAAGCTGTACATCAAGGAGATAGTTAGGCTTCATGGTGTACCCTCTAGCATAGTTTCAGATAGAGACCCGAGGTTTACCTCTAGGTTTTGGAATAGTTTGCAAGAGGTTTTAGGGACAAAGCTTAGGCTTAGTTCAGCTTACCACCCACAGACTGATGGGCAGTCTGAGCGAACAATCCAGTCCTTAGAGGACTTGTTGAGGGCTTGTGTGTTAGAACAGTCAGGAAGTTGGGACAAGTTTTTGCCCCTGATAGAATTCACCTACAACAACAGCTTCCATTCCAGCATTGGGATGGCACCTTATGAGGCTCTGTATGGGAGGAGATGTAGGACACCCTTGTGTTGGAGTGAACCTAGTGATAGTGTGGCGCTAGGACCAAAGATAGTCCAAGAAACAACAGAAAAGATTAAGTTGGTTCAGGAAAAGATGAGAGTTACACAGAGTAGGCAGAAGAGCTACCATGATAAAAGGAGGAAGCCGCTCGAATTCCAGGAAGGCAATCATGTATTCTTGAGAGTTACCCCGACGACTGGGGTTGGTAAAGTGATGAAGGCGAGGAAACTTACTCCAAGGTTCATTGGTCCTTACCAAATCCTCAAAAGAGTCGGCGAAGTCGCCTACCAAATAGCCTTACCCCCGATCTTGTCAAGTCTCCACAATGTTTTTCATGTGTCTCAACTCAGGAAGTATCTTCATGACCCTTGTCACGTGATAGTACCCGACGCTATACAGTTAAAAGAGAACCTGACATTTGAGGTGTTACCTCTTCGAGTCGAGGATATGAGGGTGAAGAAGCTAAGAGGCAAGGAAATTCCTTTGGTCAAAGTGGTTTGGAGTGGGGCAACTGAGGAAAGTGCTACCTGGGAGATGGAGAGTAAGATGATGGAAGCGTACCCGCATCTTTTCCCTTGAGGTACGTGTAAATTTCGAGGACGAAATTTTTATAAGGGGGGTGGAATTGTAACACCCTGTTTTTCAGAATTATTTTGATTAAGCTGGTTATATTAAGTTGGATTTATCGTTCAAGGGCTTAGTGGGATTTTTGGTTAAAGTCCCTTTCTGGTACATGAGCACGCCCGTGCTCATTAGCCAGCAAGCCCGTGCTTAAAGTCAGAAGCGTGTTTCTGATTTTAAGTTGAGCACGACCGTGCTCAACAGTGAGCACGCCCATGCTCAACGTGTTGACCGCGTCTCGTAACGTTAAGTTGAGCACGACCGTGCTCAGGTCCGAACATTATATACGTGAGCAGAGTCGAGGGTTTAACAAATAACCCTATTTTTGGTGTATTACAGCAGCCATAGTGCGACCAGTACGAGCCGTTTCTGTTTTTCCTCCATCTTGATCAATCTTTGAACGTTGGGAACTCTTGGGGGATCGTTGGTCATCTACGTTTATTACCTAGGTAACGTTTCTTTCCCTATCTTAGTTTCCTTTTCCATTATTGTGAATAGGGAACTAACCTTTGGTATTTTGTTGATCCAAGGTTCGTTTCGGTGTGAGTCACTGTAAGGGGAGGAACACGTTCGTTGTTTGGGACGTCGTTAGAGCTACCTTCAATCCAGGTATGGGGAGAAGGGTAATGTGACCATAGGCTCGGGGTTAGAGTAAAGTAAAGGGGTCCCCATGGCCCCAGTTTTGTTGTATGACAGGCTGTTTATGTATGCATGATTGGTTAATTGTTCTGATAATATGTTAGTGTTGATAATATGTATGCCGATGTACATGGTGTTGGTTGTGTTTATGTTATTGTAATGACTATGAACATGATATGCTGTTGGTCGATGCCACCGTTTGGTTGATGTGATGATGTTACCCTTAACACGACCGTGCTCCCAGTTGAATTCTGGGTAAATGACCGGGCTGTTCAGCACGGTCGTGCAGGACAAAGAGCACAACCGTGCTGCCGAGCACTACCGTGCTCAATAAGAAGCACGACCGTGCTTCACTTAAAGGGGAGCACGTCCCTCACGTGCTTAAGCACGATCGTGCTGAGTTACGAGCACGACCGTGCTCAACCCACTGAGACAGAACCGAATTAAAGGACTTAAGGGGTTTTAAACCCCATTCCCCAATGATGATTAATTGATTAGACAATCCGGTTGATAATACTAAAAATAATTAAAGATCATGAGATGGTGAGGTGTTAAGTCGATATCCCTTTTGGGTGCCGCAAACTGATGAGCTGTGCCTTGGTGCTTTTTGGCCAAGGGAGCCTTAACCCCGTGGTTTGGGTTTAAGGTGTTGATGTTGCTGTGTACCTTGGTGGCCGAGAGTTTGCCCCAGGTACTGCGGTTGATTCCGCTTAAGACCTCAGGTAGATTCCACGAGGCAAGTTGTTGCGGTTGATTCCGCTGTTATCTTCGGTCGATTCCGTTGGCGTTATGGAGGTGGTGTTGCCGTTATTGTTGTGTTGCATACGCATAGCATCAGAGTTGTTGATTAGGGATGTTCGACATAGGGGAGTTGTTTCCGTTATAACATGCGGGGTAGAAGGGTGTCACACACATCTCTTTACTTATTTTGAAGAACCCTCACGTGTGAAATCTTCCATATCCCTCTAATCTTGTTTATCTAGCTTCATTAACTCTAGAATTGTATGGATAAGAACAACTGTCAGAAAAACAAAAAAAAAGGCAAATAAGGCGAAGATAACTAAAGGCAGTAGAACTCTACTACATAAGGTAGAATGTGAAATTGAACTAAATCTACTTAGAGATGCTTCCGGAACAATTAGAAAACTAAAATACTCCCTAACACTGACTAATAATAAAAAGCAATATAGAACTTACCCTAAATCTGGCCCACCATAAGTTCCTCACCTTTAGGGAACACAGTCCAGCAATGGTTAGGACCCAAAAATTGTGAAGTGATAGCACATTTAATCGCATCAGCAGCAGCTTCTGCTGGGGTCCACCTACAAAAAATTCAAACTCAATGTCAAATGTCAAATCAAATGCATATATTTAATCAAGTGATTAATAAATATATAGAGAAACAAAGAAAAGTCCAACTTACCCTTTCCCAATAGGATGTATGATGATCTTCCTGTCAGCATCCCTCTGGTACTGCCTCGGTAGAAGCTAACGACAAGGGGCGTGGCCCTCCTCCCCCCTCCTGCTCCTCCTCATAATGGTTTACCTCCTCATGGGGAGGCTGCTGCAACACAGGCTCATGTGGCATGCGACATGAAGTTGAACCACACTCAAACTGCCTAGAGGGCATGTATCCCGGAGTAGGGATCATAGTGACTACGTCAGCGGTAGGCTCGAAAGGTGGTGGTGTGACGACCGACTGGAAAGGAAGGACCGATGGTGCTATAGGCTCAAAAGGTGGTCCTGTAGTCTGTCTCTGGCGGATTTTCCATTGTGTCTCGGCAGCAAGATCGACGGGTCGTAGAAGCCTCCCTCAACCTCTACTGGTAGGCATCTTCCCTCGACCTCGTCCTGTCATCTACCGTAGTGCAAAATATAACGTATAACATATAGATATAAATATGATCCAATAATGCATATTCTAAACATATATGTGAATTTGACTTGTGCATATTAGGACACATTAGGATACATATTAAAATAGTCCAATGCATATTCTTAACATTTAATCTAATCTAATCCTCGTCACTATCCTCATAATTAATAAGATACACATCAAAATAGTTAGATACATATTCTAAACATATATGTAAATTTGACTTGTGCATATTAGGACACATTAGGATACATATTAAATTAGTCCAATACATATTCTTAACATATAATCTAATCTAACCCTCGTCACTATCCTCATAATCATCCTCATCCTCATCCTCATCCTCGTCCTCGTCATCCCCTTCCTCCCCATCTTCATCACTACATTCTATCGAAACATTTTCATCTTCTGATTGACCATCCCGATCCATTGGATTGTTATTGTGGTCAACTATCTGCTCGAACCCATTTACGGTTTTGTCAAGTAAGCCTTGTAATGGTTCAACTTCTGTAATTGGTACAACGAGTGACATCTCATCAGCCTGATAAGGCTCTTCATCCTCTATGTCCTCGACTTCCACATGACCCCTTGGTTTTGTGGTGATTGCCGCAGACCAACCACGTAGGTATTTACACATTTCTGGATAAGGGACATAATATACTTGTCTTGCTTTTTCTGCAAGAATGAACGGATCATATCGACTATACCGCCTATTCATCTTAATATCAATAATATTATAATGTGGATGGATCCTTGTGCCTTTGTTCCTTGTTGGATCAAACCATTCACAGTAAAATATAACAATCTTATTACTCAAACCATGATATTCCAATTCAAAGATACGTTGGATAATACCATAAAAACCATCTTCTCCTCCTTCAGTAAGACCTTTTACGTTTACCCCGCAATGTATGGTTTTTTTTTACCATCACTCCAATCCTTAGTGTGAAATTTGTACCCATTAACAAAGTACATGTGCCATGATGTTGCTTTTGTCATAGGACCCCAAGCTAATGCCTTTATGTCTGTGTTGATCATCCTATTCCTCTCATCATAAACCTACATAGAAGAGACACATATGCTTAGAGAGTGTGATTATTAACAGTTTCATCATTTGTGTACATTACACTTACATATGCCTTCAACCACGAGGGAAATTCTGCATGTATACGACCAGAAGCATCTTGATCATTGATGGAGTAATTTTGCAAGAATGCACTGACATCAAGCACATAATTGATAAGTAACTCTACATTACTAATACGTCAAGCACACACTTGATGTGATAGGAAATTTACTTACTCAAGATATGGTTTAACCTCAAGGCAATTGATCAGCACAAGCACATGAGTCGATTTCCATTCATCATCTGTAAGCCAATGGTTTTGAGGCTTCCCACTAGGACGACCGGATTTGTTCAAGAGTGACAATGTTGGGTGGGCGCCGTCATGTCCCGATCAAGGATCGTTCCTAAAACTTGTGGTTGGCAACAAGCTAAAGGTCTTGAAATAGTGAGAGTAGAAATATGTTGTCTCACGTTGTAAGTAGAAAGCGCATATGGAACCTTCCACTCTAGCCTTATTTTTCATCGCCCGCTTTGAGTCTCCCATGAATCAACATGTAAAATGACCATATATATATATATATATATATACATCTGAATTCGAAATAAATCAAGATGTAAATACTTAAAAAAAATTAGTTACCTTTCAAATGGATGCATCCACCGATATTGAACCGGACCGCCAAGGATTGCTTCATTGGGCAGGTGAATCGGAAGATGCTCCATTGAATCAAAGAAACCCGGTGGAAAAATCCTTTCCAACTTGCATATGATGATGGGAATATTTTGCTCCATTCTAACCAAGTCGTCCATCCTCAATGTATTACAACATAGATCTTTGAAGAATTGACTTAATTCAGTTACTGCTTTCCACACACATTCCGGCAAGGAACGAAAGGCAATTGGCAGTAAACACTCCATGAATACATGACAATCATGGCTTTTCATCACATGCATCTTACCATTGGAGACATCGGCACACCTAGCAAGGTTTGAACCATAGCCATCTGGCATTTTCAGTTCCCTAACCCATTTACACACTAACTTTGCATCTTCTGGTGACAAAGTGTAGTTTGCCTTTGGTTTTCCCATCTTTCCATTAGGTAAGGGTTGCATCTCTAAGTTCTTGCGTGCACAGAACATAGATATATCCATTCTTGCCTTTTCATTGTCCTTTGTTTTACCCTTGACATTCATGACAGTGTTAAGCACATTATCAAAGAAATTCTTCTCTATGTGCATCATATCAAGATTGTGCCGTAACAAATTGTTCTTCCAATATGGAAGATCCCAAAATATACTTTGTTTGGTCCAGTTATGATACACACCATACCCTTGCAATCTGCCCCAACCAACCTCTGTCACTTTTGGGAAATCACGAACTAATTTCCAGGTTTGTTGCCCTGTTAACATGTAAGGCGGACCATCTTGCTCATCCTTGTTTCTTGTAAACCTCCTTTTACTTCTTCTGAAAGAATGATCTGCTGGCAGGAATCGACGATGACAATCGAACCACGAATTTTTTCCACCATATTTCAAGGTGAAAGCCTTTGTGTCTTCCATACAATAAGGACATGTCAATTTACCATGTGTTCCCCATCCAGATAACATAACATGGGTCGAAAAATCATTGATTGTCCACATTAAGCATGCTCTCATGACAAAGTTTTGTTTCATGGAGATATCGTAAGTCAATACGCCAAAACTCCACAACGATTTCAAATCATCAATCAAGGGCTACAAGTAAACATCTATCTTTGATCTTGGGTTAGATGGTCTAGGAATAAGACAAGTCAAGAACATGTATGGTTTGGTCATGCATATTTCAGGGGGAAGATTGTAAGGCGTAACTATTACCGGCCGACATGAGTATGGAGAAGTAGATGCTTGGATGTAAGGTGTAAACCCATCAGCACATAGACCTAGTCTTACATTTCTTGGCTCACTGGCAAAATCTGGATAAACATCATCGAAGTGTTTCCATGCCTTCGCATCAGACGGATGGCACAGAACATTCGGACTCGCCTTATTTTCATGATGCCACCTCGTTTAAGCCTCAGATTCCATTGATGCATACAATCTTTGTAACCTGGGAATGATTGGTAAATAAAACATTCTCTTCACTGGAACATTTTTGTGTTTTCCCATCCCTTTTCTTCGAGGAACATACCTCGCAGCTTGACAAAATCTGCACTCAGATAAGTTTCTATCTAGTTTGTAATATAACATGCAACCATTCACACAACAATCAATCTTCTCAGCCTTTAACCCTAACTTAGACACCAATTCGTTGCTTGGTAATGGTTCTCGGGTAAGCTTTGTTTTGATCCTAGCTCTTTAGCTACGTTGGCTAGCACTTGTGCAAAATAATCTATTCCCTTTTGAGGAACATGCCAGTTAGATCTACCTGCCAAAAGCTTAACAGATATTGATAACCTAGATTCGGTAGCTCCCTCGCAAATGGGCTGGTTTGCAGAGATCAATGTATCATAAAACTGTTGAGCTTCGGGATTGGGCATCTCTTCTTCATTGAGTGTCTCATTCCCCATGTTAGCATTTCATGGGAGGCATCGGCAAATGGCCTTAAAGCATCATACACTATCTGATTCATTGACATAAATTCATCTTCATCATCCACATGACAAGTACTATTTGAAGGACCCTCTAGGTCCATATCTGGCTCCACTTCTCCATGTTCAGTCCAGATCAAATAATTTGATTTAAACCCGAACTTGTACTTGTGAAACTTCACCTCGCTTGCAGCCAATAGGGTCATACACTTACACTTTGCACAAGGACATCTGATCCCTCCTTCAGACAAAAAGTAGGGTTGTTCCTTAGCATGGTTGACAAACTCATCAACTCCGCTAACAAACTCATCTTTCAAGCCTCTCCTATCAGGATTAAACCTATCATACATCCAACTACGATCCATTTTCTGTGTGGCAAACATACAATTATTAGCCACTAGGGGTACCGCAAAAACTTTGGAATTTTTTTGTGAAAATAACAATGTGCATAAAGTCAAATAACTGTGGATATATGACAAATAAAATATGTCAACTTGTCCTATTGAGCTTTGCTCTCTACTAACAAACAACACACACACTCAACAGACACATACATGCATAATTTCTAAATTACCAGCACACAGTCCAGCATCCTACATCTCAAACAAGATCACACCTATTGAGCTCTGCTCTCCACTAACAAACAACAATTCAATTAGACAAACACATGCATAGTTCTAAAATTACCAGCACACAATCCAACATCTAGTATCTTAGACAGGATCACACCTACTGTGTTATGTTCTCTACCAACAAACAACACATCAACTCATATAATACATTACACAAACATAACTAAATTTAAAAAAAAAAAACCATTTCATACACACCTCAAGCTCCAAACGTAAGCTGCGTGTCCCGAATAGTCCTGCCACAAGAAAATTTAGAAGCACATAAGTTATGAGGTGGCATGTGAATACGAATGGGATGGTGTCATACATGTATAGACTATCAAAGCATATAAAAGGAAGAAAACATAGATTTTTATTCTCTATAGGCACCTACATGGTTCATAATTCAATAAATTCATTGTACAATAATTAAGATGATAGAATATTACATAGCATGCTACAGAAATTACTACAAAATAAATAAGATAATACATCAAAATATAGCTACAGTTTGTTTCATGCAAGTGGAAAATAGTTTTGAACACACAAATGTACTACTCTTAGTACTTCTGAGTAGAAAATTAAATAGCACTATAAAATCTTTTCATGAGTTAGATACGTGTTAATATGGAATAATGAAAATTTAAGATGCATAAATAAAAATAAAATAATATGAGAAATCAAATGAAGACAAAATAATAGAAGATATGAACATGATATCACCAACAGTAGTCAGTGAGCATATCTGATCATGGCAAGCGGGTCATGGGTTAACCATGCGAACATGGCCGGAGGGTCATGGGTCAACCATTGGATCATTGCAAGTGGGTCATGGGTTAACCATGAGATCATGGCAAGAGGGTCATGGTTTAAACACGGGATCATGGCGTGAGGGTCATGGGTTAACCATGGGATCATGGCGTGAGGGTCATGGGTTAACCATGGGATCATGGCGTGAGGGTCATGGGTTACCATGCGATCATCGCAAGTGGGTCATGGGTTAAACATGATATCATGGCAAGCGGGTCATGGGTTAACCATGCGAACATGGCCTGAGGGTCATGGGTCAACCATTGGATCATTGCAAGTGGGTCATGGGTTAACCATGAGATCATGGCAAGTGGGCCATGGGTTAACCGTGGGAACATGGCAAGTGTGTTATGGGTTAACAATGGGATCAGGGCAAGTGGGTCATTGGTTAACCATGGGATCATGGCAAGTGGGTCATGGGTTAACCATGGGATCATGGCAAGTGTGTCATGGTTTAACCATGGGATCATGGCCTGACGGCCATGTGTTAACCATTGGATCATGGCAAGTTGTTCACGGGTTTACCATAAGACCATGGCAAGTGGGTTATTGTTTAACCATGTGATCAAGGCGTGAGGGTCATGGGTTAACCATGGGATCATGGCGTGAGGGTCATGGGTTAACCATGGGATCATGGCAAGTGGGTCATGGGTTAGCCATGAGATCATGGCAAGTGGGTCATGGGTTAGCCTTGAGATCATCGCAAGTGGGTCATGGGTTAGCCATGAGATCCTGGCAAGTGGGTCAAGGGTTAATTATGGGATCATGGCGTGAGGGTCATGGGTTAACCATGGGATCATGGCATGAGGGTCATGGGTTAACCATGGGATCATGGTGTTAGGGTCATGGGTTACCATGCGATCATGGCAAGTGGGTCATGGGTTAAACATGATATCATGGCAAGCGGGTCATGGGTTAACCATGCGAACATGGCCTGGGGGTCATGGGTCAACCATTGGATAATTGCAAGTGGGTCATGGGTTAACCATGAGATCATGGCAAGTGGGCCATGGGTTAACCGTGGGAACATGGCAAGTGGGTTATGGGTTAACCATGGGATCAGGGCAAGTGGGTCATTGGTTAACCATGGGATCATGGCAAGTGGGTGATGGTTTAAACATGGGATCATGGCAAGTGGGTCATGGGTTAACCGTGGGAAAATGGCAAGTGGGTCATGGGTTAACCTTGGAATCTTGGCAAGTGGGTCATGGTTTAACCATGGGATCATGGCAAGTGGGTCATGGTTTAACCATGGGATCATGGCAAGTGGGTCTTGGGTTAACAGTGGGAACATGGCAAGTGGGTCATGGGTTCAACCATTGGATCATTGCAAGTGGGTCGTGGGTTAACCGTGGGAACATGGCAAGTGGGCCATGGGTTAACCGTGGGAACATGGCAAGTGGGTCATGGGTTAACCATGGGATCCTGGCAAGTGGGTCATGTGTTAACCATGGGATCATGGCATGAGAATCATGGGTTAACCATGGGATCATGGCAAGTGGGTCATGGGTTAACCATGAGATAATGGCAAGTGGGTCTTGGGTTAACCATGGGATCATGGCGTGAGGGACATGGGTTAACCATGGGATCATGGCCAGAGGGTCATGGTTTAACCATGGGATCATGGCGTGAGGGTCATGGGTTACCATGCGATCATGGCAAGTGGGTCATGTGTTAAACATGATATCATGGCAAGTGGGTCATGGGTTAACCATGCGAACATGGCCTGAGGGTCATGGGTCAACCATTGGATCATTGCAAGTGGGTCATGGGTTAACCATGAGATCATGGCAAGTGGGCCATGGGTTAACCATGGGAACATGGCAAGTGGGTTATGGGGTAACCATGGGATCAGGGCAAGTGGGTCATTGGTTAACCATGGGATCATGGCAAGTGGGTGATGGTTTAAACATGGGATCATGGCAAGTAGGTCTTGTGTTAACCATGGGATCATGGCATGAGAATCATGGGTTAACCATAGGATCATGGCAAGTGGGTCATGGGTTAACCATGAGATAATGGCAAGTGGGTTTTGGGTTAACCCTGGGATCATGGCATGAGGGACATGGGTTAACCATGGGATCATGGCAAGAGGGTCATGGTTTAACCATGGGATCATGGCGTTAGGGTCATGGGTTACCATGCGATCATGGCAAGTGGGTCATGGGTTAAACATGATATCATGGCAAGCGGGTCATGGGTTAACCATGCGAACATGGCCGGAGGGTCATGGGTCAACCATTGGATCATTGCAAGTGGGTCATGGGTTAACCATGAGATCATGGCAAGAGGGTCATGGTTTAAACACGGGATCATGGCGTGAGGGTCATGGGTTAACCATGGGATCATGGCGTGAGGGTCATGGGTTAACCATGGGATCATGGCGTGAGGGTCATGGGTTACCATGCGATCATGGCAAGTGGGTCATGGGTTAAACATGATATCATGGCAAGCGGGTCATGGGTTAACCATGCGAACATGGCCTGAGGGTCATGGGTCAACCATTGGATCATTGCAAGTGGGTCATGGGTTAACCATGAGATCATGGCAAGTGGGCCATGGGTTAACCGTGGGAACATGGCAAGTGTGTTATGGGTTAACAATGGGATCAGGGCAAGTGGGTCATTGGTTAACCATGGGATCATGGCAAGTGGGTGATGGGTTAACCATGGGATCATGGCAAGTGGGTCATGGGTTAACCATGGGATCATGGCAAGTGTGTCATGGTTTAACCATGGGATCATGGCCTGACGGCCATGTGTTAACCATTGGATCATGGCAAGTTGTTCACGGGTTTACCATAAGACCATGGCAAGTGGGTTATTGTTTAACCATGTGATCAAGGCGTGAGGGTCATGGGTTAACCATGGGATCATGGCGTGAGGGTCATGGGTTAACCATGGGATCATGGCAAGTGGGTCATGGGTTAGCCATGAGATCATGGCAAGTGGGTCATGGGTTAGCCATGAGATCCTGGCAAGTGGGTCAAGGGTTAATTATGGGATCATGGCGTGAGGGTCATGGGTTAACCATGGGATCATGGCATGAGGGTCATGGGTTAACCATGGGATCATGGTGTTAGGGTCATGGGTTACCATGCGATCATGGCAAGTGGGTCATGGGTTAAACATGATATCATGGCAAGCGGGTCATGGGTTAACCATGCGAACATGGCCTGAGGGTCATGGGTCAACCATTGGATAATTGCAAGTGGGTCATGGGTTAACCATGAGATCATGGCAAGTGGGCCATGGGTTAACCGTGGGAACATGGCAAGTGGGTTATGGGTTAACCATGGGATCAGGGCAAGTGGGTCATTGGTTAACCATGGGATCATGGCAAGTGGGTGATGGTTTAAACATGGGATCATGGCAAGTGGGTCATGGGTTAACCGTGGGAAAATGGCAAGTGGGTCATGGGTTAACCATGGAATCTTGGCAAGTGGGTCATGGTTTAACCATGGGATCATGGCAAGTGGGTCATGGTTTAACCATGGGATCATGGCAAGTGGGTCTTGGGTTAACAGTGGGAACATGGCAAGTGGGTCATGGTTCAACCATTGGATCATTGCAAGTGGGTCGTGGGTTAACCGTGGGAACATGGCAAGTGGGCCATGGGTTAACCGTGGGAACATGGCAAGTGGGTCATGGGTTAACCATGGGATCCTGGCAAGTGGGTCATGTGTTAACCATGGGATCATGGCATGAGAATCATGGGTTAACCATGGGATCATGGCAAGTGGGTCATGGGTTAACCATGAGATAATGGCAAGTGGGTCTTGGGTTAACCATGGGATCATGGCGTGAGGGACATGGGTTAACCATGGGATCATGGCCAGAGGGTCATGGTTTAACCATGGGATCATGGCGTGAGGGTCATGGGTTACCATGCGATCATGGCAAGTGGGTCATGTGTTAAACATGATATCATGGCAAGTGGGTCATGGGTTAACCATGCGAACATGGCCTGAGGGTCATGGGTCAACCATTGGATCATTGCAAGTGGGTCATGGGTTAACCATGAGATCATGGCAAGTGGGCCATGGGTTAACCGTGGGAACATGGCAAGTAGGTTATGGGTTAACCATGGGATCAGGGCAAGTGGGTCATTGGTTAACCATGGGATCATGGCAAGTGGGTGATGGTTTAAACATGGGATCATGGCAAGTAGGTCTTGTGTTAACCATGGGATCATGGCATGAGAATCATGGGTTAACCATAGGATCATGGCAAGTGGGTCATGGGTTAACCATGAGATAATGGCAAGTGGGTTTTGGGTTAACCCTGGGATCATGGCATGAGGGACATGGGTTAACCATGGGATCATGGCAAGAGGGTCATGGTTTAACCATGGGATCATGGCGTTAGGGTCATGGGTTACCATGCGATCATGGCAAGTGGGTCATGGGTTAAACATGATATCATGGCAAGCGGGTCATGGGTTAACCATGCGAACATGGCCGGAGGGTCATGGGTCAACCATTGGATCATTGCAAGTGGGTCATGGGTTAACCATGAGATCATGGCAAGAGGGTCATGGTTTAAACACGGGATCATGGCGTGAGGGTCATGGGTTAACCATGGGATCATGGCGTGAGGGTCATGGGTTAACCATGGGATCATGGCGTGAGGGTCATGGGTTGACCATGCGATCATGGCAGGTGGGTCATGTGTTAAACATGATATCATGGCAAGTGGGCCATGGGTTAACCAAGTGAACATGGAGTGAGGGTCATGGGTCAACCATTGGGTCATTGCGAGTGGGTCATGGGTTAACCATGAGATCATGGCAAGTGGGTCATGGGTTAACCATGGGATCATGGCGTGAGGGTCATGGGTTAACCATGGGATCATGGAAAGATGGCCATGGGTTAACCGTGGGAACATGGCAAGTGGGTCATGGGTTAACCATGGGGTCATGGCAAGTGGGTCATGGGTTAACCATGGGATCATGGCAAGTGTGTCATGGTTTAACCATGGGATCATGGCCTGACGGCCATGTGTTAACCATTGGATCATGGCAAGTGGGTCATGGGTTAAACATGATATCATGGCAAGCGGGTCATGGGTTAACCATGCGAACATGGCCTGGGGGTCATGGGTCAACCATTGGATAATTGCAAGTGGGTCATGGGTTAACCATGAGATCATGGCAAGTGGGCCATGGGTTAACCGTGGGAACATGGCAAGTGGGTTATGGGTTAACCATGGGATCAGGGCAAGTGGGTCATTGGTTAACCATGGGATCATGGCAAGTGGGTGATGGTTTAAACATGGGATCATGGCAAGTGGGTCATGGGTTAACCGTGGGAAAATGGCAAGTGGGTCATGGGTTAACCATGGAATCTTGGCAAGTGGGTCATGGTTTAACCATGGGATCATGGCAAGTGGGTCATGGTTTAACCATGGGATCATGGCAAGTGGGTCTTGGGTTAACAGTGGGAACATGGCAAGTGGGTCATGGGTCAACCATTGGATCATTGCAAGTGGGTCGTGGGTTAACCGTGGGAACATGGCAAGTGGGCCATGGGTTAACCGTGGGAACATGGCAAGTGGGTCATGGGTTAACCATGGGATCCTGGCAAGTGGGTCATGTGTTAACCATGGGATCATGGCATGAGAATCATGGGTTAACCATGGGATCATGGCAAGTGGGTCATGGGTTAACCATGAGATAATGGCAAGTGGGTCTTGGGTTAACCATGGGATCATGGCGTGAGGGACATGGGTTAACCATGGGATCATGGCCAGAGGGTCATGGTTTAACCATGGGATCATGGCGTGAGGGTCATGGGTTACCATGCGATCATGGCAAGTGGGTCATGTGTTAAACATGATATCATGGCAAGTGGGTCATGGGTTAACCATGCGAACATGGCCTGAGGGTCATGGGTCAACCATTGGATCATTGCAAGTGGGTCATGGGTTAACCATGAGATCATGGCAAGTGGGCCATGGGTTAACCGTGGGAACATGGCAAGTGGGTTATGGGGTAACCATGGGATCAGGGCAAGTGGGTCATTGGTTAACCATGGGATCATGGCAAGTGGGTGATGGTTTAAACATGGGATCATGGCAAGTAGGTCTTGTGTTAACCATGGGATCATGGCATGAGAATCATGGGTTAACCATAGGATCATGGCAAGTGGGTCATGGGTTAACCATGAGATAATGGCAAGTGGGTTTTGGGTTAACCCTGGGATCATGGCATGAGGGACATGGGTTAACCATGGGATCATGGCAAGAGGGTCATGGTTTAACCATGGGATCATGGCGTTAGGGTCATGGGTTACCATGCGATCATGGCAAGTGGGTCATGGGTTAAACATGATATCATGGCAAGCGGGTCATGGGTTAACCATGCGAACATGGCCGGAGGGTCATGGGTCAACCATTGGATCATTGCAAGTGGGTCATGGGTTAACCATGAGATCATGGCAAGAGGGTCATGGTTTAAACACGGGATCATGGCGTGAGGGTCATGGGTTAACCATGGGATCATGGCGTGAGGGTCATGGGTTAACCATGGGATCATGGCGTGAGGGTCATGGGTTGACCATGCGATCATGGCAAGTGGGTCATGTGTTAAACATGATATCATGGCAAGTGGGCCATGGGTTAACCAAGTGAACATGGAGTGAGGGTCATGGGTCAACCATTGGGTCATTGCGAGTGGGTCATGGGTTAACCATGAGATCATGGCAAGTGGGTCATGGGTTAACCATGGGATCATGGCGTGAGGGTCATGGGTTAACCATGGGATCATGGAAAGATGGCCATGGGTTAACCGTGGGAACATGGCAAGTGGGTCATGGGTTAACCATGGGATCATGGCAAGTGGGTCATGGGTTAACCATGGGATCATGGCAAGTGTGTCATGGTTTAACCATGGGATCATGGCCTGACGGCCATGTGTTAACCATTGGATCATGGCAAGTTGTTCACGGGTTTACCATAAGACCAAGGCAAGTGGGTTATTGTTTAACCATGTGATCAAGGCGTGAGGGTCATGGGTTAACCATGGGATCATGGCGTGAGGGTCATGGGTTAACCATGGGATCATGGCAAGTGGGTCATGGGTTAGCCATGAGATCATGGCAAGTGGGTCATGGGTTAGCCTTGAGATCATGGCAAGTGGGTCATGGGTTAGCCATGAGATCCTGGCAAGTGGGTCAAGGGTTAATTATGGGATCATGGCGTGAGGGTCATGGGTTAACCATGGGATCATGGCGTTAGGGTCATGGGTTACCATGCGATCATGGCAAGTGGGTCATGGGTTAAACATGATATCATGGCAAGCGGGTCATGGGTTAACCATGCGAACATGGCCTGAGGGTCATGGGTCAACCATTGGATCATTGCAAGTGGGTCATGGGTTAACCATGAGATCATGGCAAGTGGGCCATGGGTTAACCGTGGGAACATGGCAAGTGGGTTATGGGTTAACCATGGGATCAGGGCAAGTGGGTCATTGGTTAACCATGGGATCATGGCAAGTGGGTCATGGTTTAAACATGGGATCATGGCAAGTGGGTCATGGGTTAACCATGGGAAAATGGCAAGTGGGTCATGGGTTAACCATGGAATCTTGGCAAGTGGGTCATGGGTTTAACCATGGGATCATGGCAAGTGGGTCATGGTTTAACCATGGGATCATGGCAAGTGGGTCATGGGTTAACAGTGGGAACATGGCAATTGGGTCATGGGTTAACCATTGGATCATTGCAAGTGGGTCATGGGTTAACCATCGGATCATGGCAAGTGGGCCATGGGTTAACCATGGGAACATGGCAAGTGGGTCATGGGTTAACCATGGGATCCTGGCAAGTGGGTCATGGGTTAACCATGGGATCATGGCATGAGAATCATGGGTTAACCATGGGATCATGGCAAGTGGGTCATGGGTTAACCATGAGATAATGGCAAGTGGGTCTTGGGTTAACCATGGGATCATGGCGTGAGGGACATGGGTTAACCATGGGATCATGGCCAGAGGGTCATGGTTTAACCATGGGATCATGGCGTGAGGGTCATGGGTTACCATGCGATCATGGCAAGTGGGTCATGGGTTAAACATGATATCATGGCAAGCGGGTCATGGGTTAACCATGCGAACATGGCCTGAGGGTCATGGGTTTAACCATTGGATCATGGCAAGTGGGTCATGGGTTAACCATGAAATCATGGCAAGTGGGCCATGGGTTAACCGTGGGAACATGGCAAGTGGGTTATGGGTTAACCATGGGATCAGGGCAAGTGGGTCATTGGTTAACCATGGGATCATGGCAAGTGGGTGATGGGTTAAACATGGGATCATGGCAAGTAGGTCTTGTGTTAACCATGGGATCATGGCATGAGAATCATGGGTTAACCATGGGATCATGGCAAGTGGGTCATGGGTTAACCATGAGATAATGGCAAGTGGGTCTTGGGTTAACCCTGGGATCATGGCGTGAGGGACATGGGTTAACCATGGGATCATGGCAAGAGGGTCATGGGTTTAACCATGGGATCATGGCGTGAGGGTCATGGGTTACCATGCGATCATGGCAAGTGGGTCATAGGTTAAACATGATATCATGGCAAGCGGGTCATGGGTTAACCATGCGAACATGGCCTGAGGGTCATGGGTCAACCATTGGATCATTGCAAGTGGGTCATGGGTTAACCATGAGATCATGGCAAGTGGGCCATGGGTTAACCGTGGGAACATGGCAAGTGGGTTATGGGTTAACCATGGGATCAGGGCAAGTGGGTCATTGGTTAACCATGGGATCATGGCAAGTGGGTGATGGTTTAAACATGGGATCATGGCAAGTGGGTCATGGGTTAACCGTGGGAACATGGCAAGTGGGTCATGGGTTAACCATGGAATCTTGGCAAGTGGGTCATGGTTTAACCATGGGATCATGGCAAGTGGGTCATGGTTTAACCATGGGATCATGGCAAGTGGGTCATGGTTAACAGTGGGAACATGGCAAGTGGGTCATGGGTCAACCATTGGATCATTGCAAGTGGGTCGTGGGTTAACCATGAGATCATGGCAAGTGGGTCATGGTTAACCATGGGATCATGGCAAGTGGGTCATTGGTTAACCATGGGATCATGGCAAGTGGGTCATGGGTTAACCATGGGATCGTGGCAAGTGGGCCATGGGTTAACAGTGGGAACAATGCAAGTGGGTCATAGGTTAACCATGGGATCATGGCAAGTGGGTGATTGGTTAACCATGGGATCATGGCAAGTGGGTCATGGGTTAACCATGGATCATGGCAAGTGGGTCATGGGTTAACCATGAGATCATGGCAAGTGGGTCATAGGTTAACCATGGGATCATGGCGTGAGGGTCATGGGTTAACCATGGGGTAATGGCAAGAGGGTCAATTATTAACCACGGGATCATGGAGTAAGGGTCATGGGTTTAACAATGAAATCATGGCACGTGGGTCATGGGTTAACCATGTGATCATGGCAAGAGGGTCATAGGTTATCACTGGGATCATGGCAAGGGGGTCATGGGTTAAACATGGGATCATGGCAAATGGGTAAGGGTTACCATGGGACCTTGGCATGAGGGTCATGGGTTAAAAATGGGATCATGGCAGTGAAGGTCATGGGCCAACCATGGGATCATGGAAATAGGGTAATGGGTTAACCATGGGATCATGGAAAGATGGTCATGGTTTAACCATGTGATCGTGGCGTGAGGGTCATGGGTTAACCACAGGATCATGGCAAGGGGGTCATAGGTTATCCTGTGATCATATGAAGTGGGACATGGGTTAACCATGGGATCATGGCAAGTGGTCATGGGTTACCATATGATCATGGCAAGAAGTAATTGTTTAACCTTGGGATATTAACAAGGGGGTCATGTGTTAACCACTTTATCATGGCAAGAGGTTCATAGGATAACCATGGGATCATGGAAAGGGGGTCATGGGTTAACCTTAGGATCGTGGCATGGGGGTCATGGGTTACCATGGGATCAAGGCGTGAGGGTCCTGGGTTAACCATGGGATCATGGCATGAGGGTCATGGGTTAGCCATGAGATCATGGCAAGTGGGTCATTGGTTAACCATGAGATCATGCAAGCGGGTCATGGGTTAACCATGGGATCATGGTGTGAGGCATGGGTTAACCATGAGATCATGGCAAGTGGGTCATGGGTTAACCATGAGATCATGGCAAGTGGGTCATGGGTTAACCATGGGATCATGGCGTGAGGGTGATGGGTTAACCATGGGATCATGGCGTGAGGGTCTTGGGTTAACCATGGGATCATGGCCTGAGGGTCATGGGTTAACCATGGGATCATGGCAAGTGGGTCATGGGTTAACCATGGGATCATGGCAAGTGGGTCATGGGTTAACCATGGGATCATGGCATGAGGGTCATGGGTTAACCATGGGATCATGGCAAGTGGGTCATGGGTTAACCCTGAGATCATGGCAAGTGGGTCATGGGTTAACCATGGGATCATGGCGTGAGGGTCATGGGTTAACCACGGGATCATGGCAAGTGGGTCATGGGTAACCATGGGATCATGGCATGAGGCATGGGTTAACCATGGGATCATGGCAAGAGGGTCATGGTTTAAACACGGGATCATGGCGTGAGGGTCATGGGTTAACCATGGGATCATGGCGTGAGGGTCATGGGTTAACCATGGGATCATGGCGTGAGGGTCATGGGTTGACCATGCGATCATGGCAAGTGGGTCATGTGTTAAACATGATATCATGGCAAGTGGGCCATGGGTTAACCAAGTGAACATGGAGTGAGGGTCATGGGTCAACCATTGGGTCATTGCGAGTGGGTCATGGGTTAACCATGAGATCATGGCAAGTGGGTCATGGGTTAACCATGGGATCATGGCGTGAGGGTCATGGGTTAACCATGGGATCATGGCAAGTTGGCCATGGGTTAACCGTGGGAACATGGCAAGTGGGTCATGGGTTAACCATGGGATCATGGCAAGTGGGTCATTGGTTAACCATGGGATCATGGCAAGTGGGTCATGGTTTAAACATGGGATCATGGCAAGTGGGTCATGGGTTAACCGTGGGAAAATGGCAAGTGGGTCATGGGTTAACCATGGAATCTTGGCAAGTGGGTCATGGTTTAACCATGGGATCATGGCAAGTGGGTCATGGTTTAACCATGGGATCATGGCAAGTGGGTCATGGGTTAACCAGTGGGAACATGGCAAGTGGGTCATGGGTTAACCATTGGATCATTGCAAGTGGGTCGTGGGTTAACCGTGGGAACATGGCAAGTGGGCCATGGGTTAACCGTGGGAACATGGCAAGTGGGTCATGGGTTAACCATGGGATCCTGGCAAGTGGGTCATGTGTTAACCATGGGATCATGGCATGAGAATCATGGGTTAACCATGGGATCATGGCAAGTGGGTCATGGGTTAACCATGAGATAATGGCAAGTGGGTCTTGGGTTAACCATGGGATCATGGCGTGAGGGACATGGGTTAACCATGGGATCATGGCCAGAGGGTCATGGTTTAACCATGGGATCATGGCGTGAGGGTCATGGGTTACCATGCGATCATGGCAAGTGGGTCATGGGTTAAACATGATATCATGGCAAGCGGGTCATGGGTTAACCATGCGAACATGGCCTGAGGGTCATGGGTCAACCATTGGATCATTGCAAGTGGGTCATGGGTTAACCATGAGATCATGGCAAGTGGGCCATGGGTTAACCGTGGGAACATGGCAAGTGGGTTATGGGTTAACCATGGGATCAGGGCAAGTGGGTCATTGGTTAACCATGGGATCATGGCAAGTGGGTGATGGTTTAAACATGGGATCATGGCAAGTAGGTCTTGTGTTAACCATGGGATCATGGCATGAGAATCATGGGTTAACCATGGGATCATGGCAAGTGGGTCATGGGTTAACCATGAGATCATGGCAAGTGGGTCATGGGTTAACCATGGGATCATGGCATGAGGGACATGGGTTAACCATGGGATCATGGCAAGAGGGTCATGGTTTAACCATGGGATCATGGCGTGAGGGTCATGGGTTACCATGCGATCATGGCAAGTGGGTCATGGGTTAAACATGATATCATGGCAAGCGGGTCATGGGTTAACCATGCGAACATGGCCTGAGGGTCATGGGTTAACCATTGGATCATGGCAAGTGGGTCATGGGTTAACCATGAGATCATGGCAAGTGGGTCATGGGTTAACCATGGGATCATGGCAAGTGGGTCATGGGTTAACCATGGGATCATGGCAAGTGGGTCATTGGTTAACCATGGGATCATGGCAAGTGGGTCATGGTTTAAACATGGGATCATGGCAAGTGGGTCATGGGTTAACCGTGGGATCATGGCAAGTGGGTCATGGGTTAACCATGGAATCTTGGCAAGTGGGTCATGGTTTAACCATGGGATCATGGCAAGTGGGTCATGGGTTAACCATGGGATCATGGCAAGTGGGTCATGGGTCAACCATTGGATCATTGCAAGTGGGTCATGGGTTAACCATGAGATCATGGCAAGTGGGTCATGGGTTAACCATGGGATCATGGCAAGTGGGTCATTGGTTAACCATGGGATCATGGCAAGTGGGTCATGGTTAACCATGGGATCATGGCAAGTGGGCCATGGGTTAACCATGGGATCATGGCAAGTGGGTCATGGGTTAACCATGGGATCATGGCAAGTGGGTCATTGGTTAACCATGGGATCATGGCAAGTGGGTCATGGGTTAACCATGGGATCATGGCAAGTGGGTCATGGGTTAACCATGAGATCATGGCAAGTGGGTCATAGGTTAACCATGGGATCATGGCGTGAGGGTCATGGGTTAACCATGGGATCATGGCAAGAGGGTCAATTATTAACCATGGGATCATGGAGTAAGGGTCATGGGTTAACAATGAAATCATGGCAGTGGGTCATGGGTTAACCATGTGATCATGGCAAGAGGGTCATAGGTTATCACTGGGATCATGGCAAGGGGGTCATGGGTTAAACATGGGATCATGGCAAGTGGGTAAGGGTTACCATGGGACCTTGGCATGAGGGTCATGGGTTAAAAATGGGATCATGGCGTGAAGGTCATGGGCCAACCATGGGATCATGGAAAGAGGGTCATGGGTTAACCATGGGATCATGGCAAGATGGTCAAGGTTTAACCATGTGATCATGGCGTGAGGGTCATGGGTTAACCACAGGATCATGGCAAGGGGGTCATGGGTTAACCTGTGATCATATGAAGTGGGTCATGGGTTAACCATGGGACCATGGCAAGTGGTCATGGGTTAACCATATGATCATGGCAAGAAGTAATTGTTTAACCTTGGGATATTAACAAGGGGGTCATGTGTTAACCACTTTATCATGGCAAGAGGTTCATAGGTTAACCATGGGATCATGGAAAGTGGGTCATGGGTTAACCATGGGATCATGGCATGGGGGTCATGGGTTTACCATGGGATCAAGGCAAGAGGGTCCTGGGTTAACCATGGGATCATGGCATGAGGGTCATGGGTTAACCATGGGATCATGGCAAGTGGGTCATGGGTTAACCATGAGATCATGCAAGTGGGTCATGGGTTAACCATGGGATCATGGCGTGAGGCATGGGTTAACCATGAGATCATGGCAAGTGGGTCATGGGTTAACCATGAGATCATGGCAAGTGGGTCATGGGTTAACCATGGGATCATGGCGTGAGGGTGATGGGTTAACCATGGGATCATGGCGTGAGGGTCATGGGTTAACCATGGGATCATGGCGTGAGGGTCATGGGTTAACCATGGGATCATGGCAAGTGGGTCATGGGTTAACCATGGGATCATGGCAAGTGGGTCATGGGTTAACCATGGGATCATGGCGTGAGGGTCATGGGTTAACCATGGGATCATGGCAAGTGGGTCATGGGTAACCATGGGATCATGGCATGAGGCATGGGTTAACCATGGGATCATGGCAAGAGGGTCATGGTTTAAACACGGGATCATGGCGTGAGGGTCATGGGTTAACCATGGGATCATGGCGTGAGGGTCATGGGTTAACCATGGGATCATGGCGTGAGGGTCATGGGTTGACCATGCGATCATGGCAAGTGGGTCATGTGTTAAACATGATATCATGGCAAGTGGGTCATGGGTTAACCAAGTGAACATGGAGTGAGGGTCATGGGTCAACCATTGGGTCATTGCGAGTGGGTCATGGGTTAACCATGAGATCATGGCAAGTGGGTCATGGGTTAACCATGGGATCATGGCGTGAGGGTCATGGGTTAACCATGGGATCATGGAAAGTTGGCCATGGGTTAACCGTGGGAACATGGCAAGTGGGTCATGGGTTAACCATGGGATCATGGCAAGTGGGTCATGGGTTAACCATGGGATCATGGCAAGTGTGTCATGGTTTAACCATGGGATCATGGCCTGACGGCCATGTGTTAACCATTGGATCATGGCAAGTTGTTCACGGGTTTACCATAAGACCATGGCAAGTGGGTTATTGTTTAACCATGTGATCAAGGCGTGAGGGTCATGGGTTAACCATGGGATCATGGCGTGAGGGTCATGGGTTAACCATGGGATCATGGCAAGTGGGTCATGGGTTAGCCATGAGATCATGGCAAGTGGGTCATGGGTTAGCCTTGAGATCATGGCAAGTGGGTCATGGGTTAGCCATGAGATCCTGGCAAGTGGGTCAAGGGTTAACTATGGGATCATGGCGTGAGGGTCATGGGTTAACCATGGGATCATGGCATGAGGGTCATGGGTTAACCATGGGATCATGGCGTTAGGGTCATGGGTTACCATGCGATCATGGCAAGTGGGTCATGGGTTAAACATGATATCATGGCAAGCGGGTCATGGGTTAACCATGCGAACATGGCCTGAGGGTCATGGGTCAACCATTGGATCATTGCAAGTGGGTCATGGGTTAACCATGAGATCATGGCAAGTGGGCCATGGGTTAACCGTGGGAACATGGCAAGTGGGTTATGGGTTAACCATGGGATCAGGGCAAGTGGGTCATTGGTTAACCATGGGATCATGGCAAGTGGGTCATGGTTTAAACATGGGATCATGGCAAGTGGGTCATGGGTTAACCGTGGGAAAATGGCAAGTGGGTCATGGGTTAACCATGGAATCTTGGCAAGTGGGTCATGGTTTAACCATGGGATCATGGCAAGTGGGTCATGGTTTAACCATGGGATCATGGCAAGTGGGTCATGGGTTAACAGTGGGAACATGGCAAGTGGGTCATGGGTCAACCATTGGATCATTGCAAGTGGGTCGTGGGTTAACCGTCGGAACATGGCAAGTGGGCCATGGGTTAACCGTGGGAACATGGCAAGTGGGTCATGGGTTAACCATGGGATCCTGGCAAGTGGGTCATGTGTTAACCATGGGATCATGGCATGAGAATCATGGGTTAACCATGGGATCATGGCAAGTGGGTCATGGGTTAACCATGAGATAATGGCAAGTGGGTCTTGGTTTAACCATGGGATCATGGCGTGAGGGACATGGGTTAACCATGGGATCATGGCCAGAGGGTCATGGTTTAACCATGGGATCATGGCGTGAGGGTCATGGGTTACCATGCGATCATGGCAAGTGGGTCATGGGTTAAACATGATATCATGGCAAGCGGGTCATGGGTTAACCATGCGAACATGGCCTGAGGGTCATGGGTCAACCATTGGATCATTGCAAGTGGGTCATGGGTTAACCATGAGATCATGGCAAGTGGGCCATGGGTTAACCGTGGGAACATGGCAAGTGGGTTATGGGTTAACCATGGGATCAGGGCAAGTGGGTCATTGGTTAACCATGGGATCAATGCAAGTGGGTGATGGTTTAAACATGGGATCATGGCAAGTAGGTCTTGTGTTAACCATGGGATCATGGCATGAGAATCATGGGTTAACCATGGGATCATGGCAAGTGGGTCATGGGTTAACCATGAGATAATGGCAAGTGGGTCATGGGTTAACCTGGGATCATGGCGTGAGGGACATGGGTTAACCATGGGATCATGGCAAGAGGGTCATGGTTTAACCATGGGATCATGGCGTGAGGGTCATGGGTTACCATGCGATCATGGCAAGTGGGTCATAGGTTAAACCATGATATCATGGCAAGCGGGTCATGGGTTAACCATGCGAACATGGCCTGAGGGTCATGGGTCAACCATTGGATCATTGCAAGTGGGTCATGGGTTAACCATGAGATCATGGCAAGTGGGTCATGGGTTAACCATGGGAACATGGCAAGTGGGTCATGGGTTAACCATGGGATCAGGGCAAGTGGGTCATTGGTTAACCATGGGATCATGGCAAGTGGGTCATGGTTTAAACATGGGATCATGGCAAGTGGGTCATGGGTTAACCGTGGGATCATGGCAAGTGGGTCATGGGTTAACCATGGAATCATGGCAAGTGGGTCATGGTTTAACCATGGGATCATGGCAAGTGGGTCATGGTTTAACCATGGGATCATGGCAAGTGGGTCATGGGTTAACCATGGGAACATGGCAAGTGGGTCATGGGTTAACCATTGGATCATTGCAAGTGGGTCATGGGTTAACCATGAGATCATGGCAAGTGGGTCATGGGTTAACCATGGGATCATGGCAAGTGGGTCATGGGTTAACCATGGGATCATGGCAAGTGGGTCATGATTTAACCATGGGATCATGGCAAGTGGGTCATGGGTTAACAGTGGGAACAATGCAAGTGGGTCATGGGTTAACCATGGGATCATGGCAAGTGGGTCATTGGTTAACCATGGGATCATGGCAAGTGGGTCATGGGTTAACCATGGATCATGGCAAGTGGGTCATGGGTTAACCATGAGATCATGGCAAGTGGGTCATAGGTTAACCATGGGATCATGGCGTGAGGGTCATGGGTTAACCATGGGGTAATGGCAAGAGGGTCAATTATTAACCATGGGATCATGGAGTAAGGGTCATGGGTTAACAATGAAATCATGGCACGTGGGTCATGGGTTAACCATGTGATCATGGCAAGAGGGTCATAGGTTATCACTGGGATCATGGCAAGGGGGTCATGGGTTAACCATGGGATCATGGCAAATGGGTAAGGGTTACCATGGGACCTTGGCATGAGGGTCATGGGTTAAAAATGGGATCATAGCGTGAAGGTCATGGGTTAACCATGGGATCATGGAAATAGGGTCATGGGTTAACCATGGGAACATGGAAAGATGGTCAAGGTTTAACCATGTGATCGTGGCGTGAGGGTCATGGGTTACCCATAGGATCAAGGCAAGGGGGTCATAGGTTATCCTGTGATCATATGAAGTGGGACATGGGTTAACCATGGGACCATGGCAAGTGGTCATGGGTTACCATATGATCGTGGCAAGAAGTCATTGTTTAACCTTGGGATATTAACAAGGGGGTCATGTGTTAACCACTTTATCATGGCAAGAGGTTCATAGGATAACCATGGGATCATGGAAAGGGGGTCATGGGTTAACCATGGGATCATGGCATGGGGGTCATGGGTTAACCATGGGATCAAGGCGTGAGGGTCATGGGTTAACCATGGGATCATGGCATGAGGTCATGGGTTAGCCATGAGATCATGGCAAGTGGGTCATTGGTTAACCATGAGATCATGGCAAGCGGGTCATGGGTTAACCATGGGATCATGGCGTGAGGCATGGGTTAACCATGAGATCATGGCAAGTGGGTCATGGGTTAGCCATGAGATCATGGCAAGTGGGTCATGGGTTTAACCATGGGATCATGGCGTGAGGGTCATGGGTTAACCATGGGATCATGGCGTGAGGGTCATTGGGTTAACCATGGGATCATGGCCTGAGGGTCATGGGTTAACCATGGGATCATGGCAAGTGGGTCATGGGTTAACCATGGGATCATGGCAAGTGGGTCATGGGTTAACCATGGGATCATGGCAAGTGGGTCATGGGTTAACCATGAGATCATGGCAAGTGGGTCATGGGTTAACCATGGGATCATGGCGTGAGGGTTATGGGTTAACCATGGATCATGGCAAGTGGGTCATGGGTAACCATGGGATCATGGCATGAGGCATTGGTTAACCATGGGATCATGGCAAGAGGGTCATGGTTTAAACATGGGATCATGGCGTGAGGGTCATGGGTTAACCATGGGATCATGGCATGAGGGTCATGGGTTAACCATGGGATCATGGCGTGAGGGTCATGGGTTAACCATGGGATCATGGCAAGTGGGTCATGTGTTAAACATGATATCATGGCAAGTGGGCCATGGGTTAACCAAGTGAACATGGAGTGAGGGTCATGGGTCAACCATTGGGTCATTGCGAGTGGGTCATGGGTTAACCATGAGATCATGGCAAGTGGGTCATGGGTTAACCATGGGATCATGGCGTGAGGGTCATGGGTTAACCATGGGATCATGGCAAGTGGCCATGATCCCATGGTTTAAACCCATGGCCCACTTGGCCATGATCCCATGGGTTAAACCATGACCCTCACTTGCCATGATCCCATGGTTAACCCATGACCCTCACGCCATGATCCCATGGTTAACCCATGACCCTCACTTGCCATGATCCCATGGTTAAACCATGACCCATGCCATGATCCCATGGTTAACCCATGACCCACTGCCATGATCCCATGGTTAACCCATGACCCACTTGCCATGATCCCATGGTTAACCCATGACCCTCACTTGCCATGATCCCATGGTTAACCATGACCCACTTGCCATGATCCCATGGTTAACCCATGACCCACTTGCCATGATCCCATGGTTAACCCAAGACCCTCTTGCCATGATCCCATGGTTAACCCATGACCCACTTGCCATGATCCCATGGTTAACCCATGACCTTCACGCCATGATCCCATGGTTAACCCATGACCCTCACGCCATGATCCCATGGTTAACCCATGACCCTCACGCCATGATCCCATGGTTAACCCATGACCCACTTGCCATGATCTCATGGTTAACCCATGACCCTCACTTGCCATGATCCCATGGTTAACCCATGACCCTCACGCCATGATCCCATGGTTAACCCATGACCCACTTGCCATGATCCCATGGTTAACCATGACCCACTTGCCATGATCCCATGGTTAACCCATGACCCTCATGCCATGATCCCATGGTTAACCCATGACCCTCACGCCATGATCCCATGGTTAACCCATGACCCCCACGCCATGATCCTAAGGTTAACCCATGACCCACTTGCCATGATCCCATGGTTAACCCATGACCCACTTGCCATGATCCCATGGTTAACCCATGACCCCCTTGTACAATGACCTCATGCCATGATTCCATGGTTAACCCATGACCACTTGCCATGATCCCATGGTTAACCATGACCCACTTCATATGATCCCATGGTTAACCCATGACCCTCATGCCATGATCCCATGGTTAACCATGACCCTCACGCCATGATCCCATGGTTAACCATGACCACTTGCCATGATCCCATGGTTAACCCATGACCCTCTTGCCATGATCCCATGGTTTAACCCATGACCCTCACGCCATGATCCCATGGTTAAACCATGACCCTCATGCCATGATCCCATGGTTAACCCTTACCCACTTGCCATGATCCCATGGTTAACCCATGACCCCTTGCCATGATCCCATTGTTAACCTATGACCCTCATGCCATGATCCCATGGTTAACCCATGACCCTCTTGCCATGATCACATGGTTAACCCATGACCCTTTCCATGATCCCATGGTTAACCATTGACCCTCACGCCATGATCCCATGGTTAACCCATGACCCTCACTTGCCATGATCCCATGGTTAACCCATGACCCACTTGCCATGATCCCATGGTTAACCCATGACCCTCATGCCATGATCCCATGGTTAACCCATGACCCACTTGCCATGATCCCATGGTTAACCAATGACCCACTGCCATGATCCCATGGTTAACCCATGACCACTTGCCATGATCCCATGGTTAACCCATGACCCACTTGCCATGATCCCATGGTTAACCCATGACCCACTTGCCATGATCCCATGGTTAACCCATGACCCTCACGCCATGATCCCATGGTTAAACCATGACCCACTTGCCATGATCCCATGGTTAACCCATGACCCACTTGCCATGATCCCATGGTTAACCCATGACCCTCTTGCCATGATCCACAGGTAACCCATGACCCACTTGCCATGATCCCATGGTTAAACCATGACCCACTTGCCATGATCCCATGGTTAACCCATGACCCACTTGCCATGATCCATGGTTAACCCATGACCCACTTGCCATGATCCCATGGTTAACCCATGACCCACTTGCCATGATCCCATGGTTAAACCATGACCCACTTGCCATGATCCCATGGTTAACCATGACCCTCACGCCATGATCCCATGGTTAACCCATGACCCACTTGCCATGATCCCATGGTTAACCCATGACCCTCATGCCATGATCCCATGGTTAAACATGAACCACTTGCAATGATCCCATGGTTAACCCATGACCCTCACCATGATCGCATGGTTAACCCATGACCCTCTTGCCATGATCCCATGGTTAACCCATGACCCACTTGCCATGATCCCATGGTTAACCCATGACCCTCACGCCATGATCCCATGGTTAACCCATGACCCTCTTGCCATGATCCCATGTTAACCCATGACCCACTTGCCATGATCCCATGGTTAAACCCATGACCCACTTGCCATGATCCCATGGTTAACCATGACCCACTTGCCATGATCCATGGTTAACCCATGATCCTCACTTGCCATGATCCCATGGTTAACCCATGACCCACTTGCCATGATCCCATGTTTAACCCATGACCCACTTGCCATGATCCCATGGTTAACCAATGACCCACTTGCCATGATCCCATGGTTAACCCATGACCCACTTGCCATGATCCCATGGTTAACCCATGACCCACTTGCCATGATCCCATGGTTAACCCATGACCCTCTTGCCATGATCCCATGGTTAACCCATGACCCTCACGCCATGATCCCATGGTTAACCCATGACCCACTTGCCATGATCCCATGGTTAACCCATGACCCACTTGCCATGATCCCATGGTAACCCATGACCCTCACGCCATGATCCCATGGTTAAACCATGACCCTCTTGCCATGATCCCATGGTTAACCCATGACCCTCACGCCATGATCCCATGGTTAACCCATGACCCACTTGCCATGATCTCATGGTTAACCCATGACCCTCTTGCCATGATCCCATGGTTAACCCATGACCCACTTGCCATGATCCCATGGTTAACCCATGACCCACTTGCCATGATCCCATGGTTAACCCATGACCCACTTGCCATGATCCCATGGTTAACCCATGACCCTCTTGCCATGATCCCATGGTTAACCCATGACCCTCTTGCCATGATCCCATGGTTAACCCATGACCCACTTGCCATGATCCCATGGTTAACCCATGACCCACTTGCCATGATCCCATGGTTAAACCCATGACCCACTTGCCATGATCCATGGTTAACCCATGACCCACTTGCCATGATCCATGGTTAACCCATGACCCACTTGCCATGATCCCATGGTTAACCCATGACCCACTTGCCATGATCCCATGGTTTAACCATGACCACTTGCCATGATCCCATGGTTAACCCATGACCCTCTTGCCATGATCCCATGGTTAACCCATGACCCCACTTGCCATGATCCCATGGTTAACCCATGACCCACTGCCATGATCCCATGGTTAACCCATGACCCACTTCCATGATCCCATGGTTAACCCATGACCCACTTGCCATGATCCCATGGTTAACCCATGACCCACTTGCCATGATCCCATGGTTAACCCATGACCCACTTGCCATGATCCCATGGTTAACCCATGACCCTCACGCCATGATCCCATGGTTAACCCATGACCCTCTTGCCATGATCCCATGGTTAACCCATGACCCTCACGCCATGATCCCATGGTTAACCCATGACCCACTTGCCATGATCCCATGGTTAACCCATGACCCTCATGCCATGATCCCATGGTTAACCCATGACCCACTTGCCATGATCCCATGGTTAACCCATGACCCACTTGCCATGATCTCATGGTTAACCCATGACCCTCACGCCATGATCCCATGGTTAACCATGACCCTCACCCGATCCCTGCATGCCATGATCCCATGGTTAACCCATGACCCACTTGCCATGATCCCATGGTTAACCCATGACCCTCACACCATGATCCATGGTTAACCCATGACCCACTTGCCATGATCCCATGGTTAACCCATGACCCACTTGCCATGATCCCATGGTTAACCCATGACCCTCTTGCCATGATCCCATGGTTAACCCATGACCCTCTTGCCATGATCCATGGTTAACCCATGACCCTCATGCCATGATCCCATGGTTAACCCATGACCCACTTGCCATGATCCCATGGTTAACCCATGACCCACTTGCCATGATCCCATGGTTAACCCATGACCCTCACGCCATGATCCCATGGTTAACCCATGACCCACTTGCCATGATCCCATGGTTAACCCATGACCCACTTGCCATGATCCCATGGTTAACCCATGACCCACTTGCCATGATCCCATGGTTAACCCATGACCCACTTGCCATGATCCCATGGTTAACCCATGACCCACTTGCCATGATCCCATGGTTAACCCATGACCCTCTTGCCATGATCCCATGGTTAACCCATGACCCTCACGCCATGATCCCATGGTTAACCCATGACCCTCACGCCATGATCCCATGGTTAACCCATGACCCACTTGCCATGATCCCATGGTTACCCATGACCCACTTGCCATGATCCCATGGTTAACCCATGACCCACTTGCCATGATCCCATGGTTAACCCATGACCCTCTTGCCATGATCCCATGGTTAACCCATGACCCTCTTGCCATGATCCCATGGTTAACCCATGACCCTCTTGCCATGATCCCATGGTTAACCCATGACCCTCTTGCCATGATCCCATGGTTAACCCATGACCCACGCCATGATCCCATGGTTAACCCATGACCCACTTGCCATGATCCCATGGTTAACCCATGACCCTCATGCCATGATCCCATGGTTAACCCATGACCTCTTGCCATGATCCCATGGTTAACCCATGACCCTCACGCCATGATCCATGGTTAACCCATGACCCACTTGCCATGATCCATGGTTAACCCATGACCCTCTTGCCATGATCCCATGGTTAACCCATGACCCTCACGCCATGATCCCATGGTTACCCATGACCCTCTTGCCATGATCCCATGGTTAACCCATGACCCACTTGCCATGATCCCATGGTTAACCCATGACCCCCTTGCCATGATCCCATGGTTAACCCATGACCCTCTTGCCATGATCCCATGGTTAACCCATGACCCACTTGCCATGATCCCATGGTTAAACCCATGACCCTCTTGCCATGATCCCATGGTTAACCCATGACCCTCTTGCCATGATCCCATGGTTAACCCATGACCCACTTGCCATGATCCCATGGTTAACCATGACCCACTTGCCATGATCCCATGTTAACCATGACCCACTTGCCATGATCCCATGGTTAACCCATGACCCACTTGCCATGATCCCATGGTTAACCCATGACCCACTTGCCATGATCCCATGGTTAACCATGACCCTTGCCATGATCCCATGGTTAACCCATGACCTCACTGCCATGATCCCATGGTTAACCCATGACCCACTTGCCATGATCCATGGTTAACCCATGACCCCACTTGCCATGATCCCATGGTTAACCCATGACCCTCTTGCCATGATCCCATGGTTAACCCATGACCCACTTGCCATGATCCCATGGTTAACCCATGACCCTCTTGCCATGATCCCATGGTTAACCCATGACCCTCTTGCCATGATCCCATGGTTAACCCATGACCCACTTGCCATGATCCCATGGTTAACCCATGACCCTCACGCCATGATCCCATGGTTAAACCATGACCCACTTGCCATGATCCCATGGTTAAACCCATGACCCTCACGCCATGATCCATGGTTAACCCATGACCCACTTGCCATGATCCCATGGTTAACCCATGACCCACTTGCCATGATCCCATGGTTAACCATGACCCACTTGCCATGATCCCATGGTTAACCATGACCCACTTGCCATGATCCCATGGTTAACCCATGACCCACTTGCCATGATCCCATGGTTAACCCATGACCCACTTGCCATGATCCCATGGTTAACCCATGACCCACTTGCCATGATCCCATGGTTAACCCATGACCCACTTGCCATGATCCCATGGTTAACCCATGACCCACTGCCATGATCCCATGGTTAAACCCATGACCCACTTGCCATGATCCCATGGTTAACCCATGACCCACTTGCCATGATCCCATGGTTAACCCATGACCCACTTGCCATGATCCCATGGTTAACCCATGACCCACTTGCCATGATCCCATGGTTAACCCATGACCCACTTGCCATGATCCCATGGTTAACCATGACCCTCTTGCCATGATCCCATGGTTAACCCATGACCCTCTTGCCATGATCCCATGGTTAACCCATGACCCTCTTGCCATGATCCCATGGTTAACCCATGACCCACTTGCCATGATCCCATGGTTAACCCATGACCCTCAGCCATGATCCATGGTTAACCCATGACCCACTTGCCATGATCCATGTTAACCCATGACCCACTTGCCATGATCCCATGGTTAACCCATGACCCACTTGCCATGATCCCATGGTTAAACCATGACCCTCTTGCCATGATCCCATGGTTAACCCATGACCCTCATGCCATGATCCCATGGTTAACCCATGACCCACTTGCCATGATCCCATGGTTAACCCATGACCCACTTGCCATGATCCATGGTTAACCCATGACCCTCACGCCATGATCCCATGGTTAACCATGACCCTCTTGCCATGATCCCATGTTTAACCATGACCCACTTGCCATGATCCCATGGTTAACCCATGACCCTCATGCCATGATCCCATGGTTAACCCATGACCCACTGCCATGATCCCATGGTTAACCCATGACCCACTTGCCATGATCCCATGGTTAACCCATGACCCACTTGCATGATCCCATGGTTAACCCATGACCCTCACGCCATGATCCCATGGTTAACCCATGACCCACTTGCCATGATCCCATGGTTAACCCATGACCCACTTGCCATGATCCCATGGTAACCCATGACCCTCACGCCATGATCCCATGGTTAAACCCATGACCCTTGCCATGATCCCATGGTTAACCCATGACCCTCACGCCATGATCCCATGGTTAACCCATGACCCACTTGCCATGATCCCATGGTTTAACCCATGACCCACTTGCCATGATCCCATGGTTAACCCATGACCCACTTGCCATGATCCCATGGTTAACCCATGACCCTCTTGCCATGATCCCATGGTTAACCCATGACCCTCATGCCATGATCCCATGGTTAACCCATGACCCACTTGCCATGATCCCATGGTTAACCCATGACCCACTTGCCATGATCCCATGGTTAACCCATGACCCTCTTGCCATGATCCCATGGTTAACCCATGACCCACTTGCCATGATCCCATGGTTAACCATGACCCACTTGCCATGATCCCATGGTTAACCCATGACCCTCACGCCATGATCCCATGGTTAACCCATGACCCACTTGCCATGATCCCATGGTTAACCCATGACCCACTTGCCATGATCCCATGTTAACCCATGACCCACTTGCCATGATCCCATGGTTAACCCATGACCCACTTGCCATGATCCCATGGTTAACCCATGACCCTCACTTGCCATGATCCCATGGTTAACCCATGACCCTCGCCATGATCCCATGGTTAACCCATGACCCTCACGCCATGATCCCATGGTTAACCCATGACCCACTTGCCATGATCTCATGGTTAACCCATGACCCACTTGCCATGATCCATGGTTAACCCATGACCCTCACTCCATGATCCCATGGTTAACCCATGACCCACTTGCCATGATCCCATGGTTAACCCATGACCCACTTGCCATGATCCCATGGTTAACCCATGACCCTCACGCCATGATCCCATGGTTAACCCATGACCCACTTGCCATGATCCCATGGTTAACCCATGACCCTCACGCCATGATCCCATGGTTAAACCCATGACCCTCTTGCCATGATCCCATGGTTAACCCATGACCCATGCCATGATCCCATGGTTAACCCATGACCCACTTGCCATGATCCCATGGTTAACCCATGACCCTCACGCCATGATCCCATGGTTAACCCATGACCCACTTGCCATGATCTCATGGTTAACCCATGACCCACTTGCCATGATCCCATGGTTAACCCATGACCCTCATGCCATGATCCCATGGTTAACCCATGACCCACTTGCCATGATCCCATGGTTAACCCATGACCCACTTGCCATGATCCCATGGTTAACCCATGACCCTCTTGCCATGATCCCATGGTTAACCATGACCCACTTGCCATGATCCCATGGTTAACCATGACCTCACTTGCCATGATCCCATGGTTAACCCATGACCCACTTGCCATGATCCCATGGTTAACCCATGACCCACTTGCCATGATCCCATGGTTAACCCATGACCCTCACGCCATGATCCCATGGTTAACCCATGACCCACTTGCCATGATCTCATGGTTAACCCATGACCCACTTGCCATGATCCCATGGTTACCCATGACCACTTGCCATGATCCCATGGTTAACCATGACCCTCACGCCATGATCCCATGGTTAACCATGACCCACTTGCCATGATCCACCCTGGTTAAACCCATGACCCTCTTGCCATGATCCCATGGTTAACCCATGACCCACTTGCCATGATCCCATGGTTAACCCATGACCCTCTTGCCATGATCCCATGGTTAACCCATGACCCACTTGCCATGATCCCATGGTTAACCCATGACCCCTTGCCATGATCCCATGGTTAACCCATGACCCACTTGCCATGATCCCACATGGTTAAACCCATGACCCACTTGCCATGATCCCATGGTTAACCCATGACCCTCACGCCATGATCCCATGGTTAACCCATGACCCTTTGCCATGATCCCATGGTTAACCCATGACCCTCTTGCCATGATCCCATGGTTACCCATGACCCTCACGCCATGATCCCATGGTTAACCCATGACCCTCATGCCATGATCCCATGGTAACCCTGACCCACTTGCCATGATCCCATGGTTAACCCATGACCCCCTTGCCATGATCCCATGTTAACCTATGACCCTCTTGCCATGATCCCATGGTTAACCCATGACCCACTTGCCATGATCCCATGGTTAACCCATGACCCACTCCATGATCCCATGGTTAACCATTGACCCTCATGCCATGATCCCATGGTTAACCCATGACCCTCACGCCATGATCCCATGGTTAACCCATGACCCACTTGCCATGATCCCATGGTTAACCCATGACCCACTTGCCATGATCCCATGGTTAAACCATGACCCACTTGCCATGATCCCATGGTTAACCCATGACCCACTTGCCATGATCCCATGGTTAACCCATGACCCACTTGCCATGATCCCATGGTTAACCCATGACCCACTTGCCATGATCCCATGGTTAAACCCATGACCCACTTGCCATGATCCCATGGTTAACCCATGACCCTCTTGCCATGATCCATGGTTAAACCCATGACCCACTTGCCATGATCCCATGGTTAACCCATGACCCTCGCCATGATCCCATGGTTAAACCCATGACCCTCTTGCCATGATCCCATGGTTAACCCATGACCCACGCCATGATCCCATGGTTAACCCATGACCCACTTGCCATGATCCCATGGTTAAACCCATGACCCACTTGCCATGATCCATGGTTAACCCATGACCCACTTGCCATGATCCCATGGTTAACCCATGACCCACTTGCCATGATCCCATGTTAAACCATGACCCACTTGCCATGATCCCATGGTTAACCCATGACCCACTTGCCATGATCCCATGGTTAACCCATGACCCACTTGCCATGATCCCATGGTTAACCCATGACCCACTTGCCATGATCCCATGGTTAACCCATGACCCACTTGCCATGATCCCATGGTTAACCCATGACCCTCACGCCATGATCCCATGGTTAACCCATGACCCACTTGCCATGATCTCATGGTTAACCATTGACCCACTTGCCATGATCCCATGGTAACCCATGACCCTCACGCCATGATCCCATGGTTAAACCATGACCCTCTTGCCATGATCCCATGGTTAACCCATGACCCTCACGCCATGATCCCATGGTTAACCCATGACCCACTTGCCATGATCCCATGGTTAACCCATGACCCTCTTGCCATGATCCCATGGTTAACCCATGACCTCATGCCATGATCCCATGGTTAACCCATGACCCACTTGCCATGATCCCATGGTTAACCCATGACCCACTTGCCATGATCCCATGGTTAACCCATGACCCTCTTGCCATGATCCCATGGTTAACCCATGACCCACTTGCCATGATCCCATGGTTAACCCATGACCCACTTGCCATGATCCCATGGTTAAACCCATGACCCACTTGCCATGATCCCATGGTTAACCCATGACCCTCACGCCATGATCCCATGGTTAACCCATGACCCACTTGCCATGAATCCCATGGTTAACCCATGACCCACTTGCCATGATCCCATGGTTAACCCATGACCCTCACGCCATGATCCCATGGTTAAACCATGACCCTCTTGCCATGATCCCATGGTTAACCCATGACCCTCACGCCATGATCCCATGGTTAACCCATGACCCACTTGCCATGATCTCATGGTTAACCCATGACCCACTTGCCATGATCCCATGGTTAACCCATGACCCTGCCATGATCCCATGGTTAACCCATGACCCACTTGCCATGATCCCATGGTTAACCCATGACCCACTTGCCATGATCCCATGGTTAACCCATGACCCACTTGCCATGATCCCATGGTTAACCCATGACCCACTTGCAATGATCCCATGGTTAACCCATGACCCTCACGCCATGATCCCATGGTTAACCCATGACCCACTTGCCATGATCCCATGGTTAAACCATGAACCCACTTGCCATGATCCCATGGTTAAACCCATGACCCACTTGCCATGATCCATGGTTAACCCATGACCCACTTGCCATGATCCCACTGGTTAACCCATGACCCTCTTGCCATGATCCCATGGTTAAACCATGACCCACTTGCCATGATCCCATGGTTAACCCATGACCCATGCCATGATCCCATGGTTAACCCATGACCCACTTGCCATGTTCCCATGGTTAAACCCATGGCCCACTTGCCATGATCTCATGGTTAACCCATGACCCACTTGCCATGATCCCATGGTTAACCCATGACCCTCACCCCATGTTCCCATGGTTAACCCATGACCCGCTTGCCATGATCCCATGGTTAACCCATGACCCTCATGCCATGATCCCATGGTAACCATGACCCTCACTCCATGATCCCATGGTTAACCCATGACCCTCACGCCATGATCCCATGGTTAACCCATGACCCACTTGCCATGATCTCATGGTTAACCCATGACCCACTTGCCATGATCCCATGGTTAACCCATGACCCACTTGCCATGATCCCATGGTTAACCCATGACCCACTTGCCATGATCCCATGGTTAACCCATGACCCTCACGCCATGATCCCATGGTTAACCCATGACCCTCACGCCATGATCCCATGGTTAAACAATGACCCACTTGCCATGATCTTATGGTAAACCGTGACCCACTTGCCATGATCCCATGGTTAACACATGACCCTCAGGCCATGATCCCATGGTTAAACCATGACCCACTTGCCATGATCCCATGGTTAACCCATGACCCACTTGCCATGATCCCATGGTTAACCCATGACCCACTTGCCATGATCCCATGGTTAACCCATGACCCACTTGTCCATGATCCCATGGTTAACCCATGACCCTCACGCCATGATCCCATGGTTAACCCATGACCCACTTGCCATGATCCCATGGTTAACCCATGACCCACTTGCAATGATCCCATGGTTAACCCATGACCCTCACTCCATGATCCCATGGTTAACCCATGACCCACTTGCCATGATCTCATGGTTAACCCATGACCCACTTGCCATGATCCCATGGTTAACCCATGACCCTCACGCCATGATCCCATGGTTAACCCATGACCCACTTGCCATGATCCCATGGTTTAACACCCATGACCCTCACGCCATGATCCCATGGTTAAACCCATGACCCTCTTGCCATGATCCCATGGTTAACCCATGACCCACTTGCCATGATCCCATGGTTAACCCATGACCCTCACTCCATGATCCCATGGTTAACCCATGACCCTCATGCCATGATCTCATGGTTTAACCCATGACCCACTTGCCATGATCCCATGGTTAACCCATGACCCTCACGCCATGATCCCATGGTTAAACCCATGACCCTCTTGCCATGATCCCATGTTAACCCATGACCCTCACGCCATGATCCCATGGTTACCCATGACCCACTTGCCATGATCCCATGGTTAACCCATGACCCACTTGCCATGATCCCATGGTTAACCCATGACCCTCATGCCATGATCCATGGTTAACCCATGACCTACTTGCCATGATCCATGGTTAACCCATGACCCACTTGCCATGATCCATGGTTAACCCATGACCCTCACGCCATGATCCCATGGTTAACCCATGACCCTCTTGCCATGATCCCATGGTTAAACCATGACCCACTTGCCATGATCCCATGGTTAACCCATGACCCTCTTGCCATGATCCCATGGTTACCCATGACCCACTTGCCATGATCCCATGGTTAACCCATGACCCACTTGCCATGATCCCATGGTTAAACCCATGACCCACTTGCAATGATCCCATGGTTAACCCATGACCCTCACGCCATGATCCCATGGTTAACCCATGACCCACTTGCCATGATCTCATGGTTTAACCCATGACCCACTTGCCATGATCCCATGGTAACCCATGACCCTCACGCCATGATCCCATGGTTAACCCATGACCCTCTTGCCATGATCCCATGGTTAACCCATGACCCTCACGCCATGATCCCATGGTTAACCCATGACCCACTTGCCATGATCCCATGGTTAACCCATGACCCACTTGCCATGATCCCATGGTTAACCCATGACCCCACGCCATGATCCCATGGTTAACCCATGACCCACTTGCCATGATCCCATGGTTAACCCATGACCCACTTGCCATGATCCCATGGTTAACCCATGACCACTTGCCATGTTCCCATGGTTAACCATGACCCACTTGCCATGATCCCATGGTTAAACCATGACCCACTTGCCATGATCCCATGGTTAACCCATGACCCACTTGCCATGATCCCATGGTTAACCCATGACCCACTTGCCATGATCCCATGGTTAACCCATGACCACTTGCCATGATTCCCATGGTTAACCCATGACCCACTTGCCATTTTCCATGGTTAACCCATGACCCACTTGCCATGATCCCATGGTTAACCCATGACCCACTTGCCATGATCCCATGGTTAACCCATGACCCACTTGCCATGATCCCATGGTTAACCCATGAACCCACTTGCCATGATCCCATGGTTAACCCATGACCCACTTGCCATGATCTCATGGTTAACCCATGACCCACTTGCCATGATCCAATGGTTAACCCATGACCCTCAGGCCATGATCCCATGGTTAACCCATGACCCACTTGCCATGATCCCATGTTTAACCCATGACCCACTTGCCATGATCCCATGGTTAACCCATGACCCTCTTGCCATGATCCCATGGTTAACCCATGACCCTCATGCCATGATCCCATGGTTAACCCATGACCCTCACGCCATGATCCCATGGTTAACCCATGACCCACTTGCCATGATCCCATGGTTAACCCATGACCCACTTGCCATGATCCCATGGTTAACCCATGACCCACTTGCCATGATCCCATGGTTAACCCATGACCCACTTGCCATGATCCCATGGTTAACCCATGACCCACTTGCCATGATCCCATGGTTAACCCATGACCCTCACGCCATGATCCCATGGTTAACCCATGACCCTCACGCCATGATCCCATGGTTAACCCATGACCCTCACTGCCATGATCCCATGGTTAAACATGAACCCACTTGCCATGATCCCATGGTTAAACCCATGACCCACTTGCCATGATCCCATGGTTAACCCATGACCCACGGCCATGATCCCATGGTTAACCCATGACCCACTTGCCATGATCCCATGGTTAACCATGACCCACTTGCCATGATCCCATGGTTAACCCATGACCCACTTGCCATGATCCCATGGTTAACCCATGACCCTCTTGCCATGATCCCATGGTTAACCCATGACCCTCACGCCATGATCCCATGGTTAACCCATGACCCACTTGCCATGATCCCATGGTTAACCCATGACCACTTGCCATGATCCCATGGTTAACCCATGACCCTCATGCCATGATCCCATGGTTAACACATGACCCACTTGCCATGATCCCATGGTTAAACCCATGACCCACTTGCCATGATCCCATGGTTAACCCATGACCCTCACGCCATGATCCCATGGTTAACCCATGACCCTCACGCCATGATCCCATGGTTAACCCATGACCCACTTGCCATGATCCCATGGTTAACCCATGACCCACTTGCCATGATCCCATGGTTAACCCATGACCCTCACGCCATGATCCCATGGTTAACCCATGACCTCTTGCCATGATCTCATGGTTAACCCATGACCCACTTGCCATGATCGCATGGTAACCCATGACCCTCACGCCATGATCCCATGGTTAAACCATGACCCTCATGCCATGATCCCATGGTTAACCCATGACCCTCACGCCATGATCCCATGGTTAACCCATGACCCTCTTGCCATGATCTCATGGTTAACCCATGACCCACTTGCCATGATCCCATGGTTAACCCATGACCCTCATGCCATGATCCCATGGTTAACCCATGACCCACTTGCCATGATCCCATGGTTAACCCATGACCCACTTGCCATGATCCCATGGTTAACCCATGACCCACTTGCCATGATCCCATGGTTAACCCATGACCCACTTGCCATGATCCCATGGTTAAACCATGACCCACTTGCCATGATCCCATGGTTAACCCATGACCCACTGCCATGATCCCATGGTTAACCCATGACCCACTTGCCATGATCCCATGGTTAACCCATGACCCACTTGCCATGATCCCATGGTTAACCCATGACCCACTTGCCATGATCCCATGGTTAACCATGACCCACTTGCCATGATCCCATGTTTAAACCATGACCCACTTGCCATGATCCCATGGTTAACCAATGACCCACTTGCCCTGATCCCATGGTTAACCCATGACCCACTTGCCATGTTCCCATGGTTAACCCATGACCCACTTGCCATGATCTCATGGTTAACCCATGACCCACTTGCCATGATCCAATGGTTAACCCATGACCCTCAGGCCATGTTCCCATGGTTAACCCATGACCCACTTGCCATGATCTCATGTTTAACCCATGACCCACTTGCCATGATCCCATGGTAACCCATGACCCTAACACCATGATCCCATGGTTAACCCATGACCCTCATGCCATGATCCCATGGTTAACCCATGACCCTCACGCCATGATCCCATGGTTAACCCTTGACCATGACCCACTTGCCATGATCTCATGGTTAACCCATGACCCACTTGCCATGATCCCATGGTTAACCCATGACCCACTGCCATGATCCCATGGTTAACCCATGACCCTCACGCCATGATCCCATGGTTAACCCATGACCCTCACGCCATGATCACATGGTTAAACAATGACCCACTTGCCATGATCTTATGGTAAACCCATGACCCTCTTGCCATGATCCCATGGTTAACCCATGACCCTCAGGCCATGATCCCATGGTTAAACCATGACACACTTGCCATGATCCCATGGTTAACCCATGACCCACTTGCCATGATCCCATGGTTAACCCATGACCCACTTGCCATGATCCCATGGTTAAACCCATGACCCACTTGCCATGATCCCATGGTTAACCCATGACCCACTTGCCATGATTCCCATGGTTAACCCATGGCCCATGCCATGATCTCATGGTTAACCCATGACCCACTTGCAATGATCCCATGGTTAACCCATGACCCTCACGCCATGATCCCATGGTTAACCCATGACCCACTTGCCATGATATCATGGTTAACCCATGACCCACTTGCCATGATCCCATGGTTAACCCATGACCCTCACGCCATGATCCCATGGTTAACCCATGACCCTCACGCCATGATCCCATGGTTAACCCATGACCCTCACGCCATGATCCCATGTTTAAACCATGACCCTCTTGCCATGATCTCATGGTTAACCCATGACCCACTTGCCATGATCCCATGGTTGACCCATGACCCTCACGCCATGATCCCATGGTTAACCCATGACCCTCATGCCATGATCCCATGTTTAACCCATGACCCACTTGCCATGATCCCATGGTTAACCCATGACCCTCACGCCATGATCCCATGGTTAAACCATGACCCTCTTGCCATGATCCCATGGTTAACCCATGACCCTCACGCCATGATCCCATGGTTAACCCATGACCCACTTGCCATGATCCCATGGTTAACCCATGACCCACTTGCCATGATCCCATGGTTAACCCATGACCCTCATGCCATGATCCCATGGTTAACCCATGACCTACTTGCCATGATCCCATGGTTAACCCATGACCCACTTGCCATGATCCCATGGTTAACCCATGACCCACTTGCCATGATCCCATGGTTACCCATGACCCACTTGCCATGTTCCCATGGTTAACCCATGACCCACTTGCCATGATCTCATGGTTAACCCATGACCCACTTGCAATGATCCCATGGTTGACCCATGACCCTCACGCCATGTTCCCATGGTTAAACCCATGACCCACTTGCCATGATATCATGGTTAAACACATGACCCACTTGCCATGATCCCATGGTAACCCATGACCCTCAAGCCATGATCCCATGGTTAAACCATGACCCTCTTGCCATGATCCCATGGTTAACCCATGACCCTCACGCCATGATCCCATGGTTAACACATGACCCACTTGCCATGATCTCATGGTTAACCCATGACCCACTTGCCATGATCCCATGGTTAACCCATGACCCTCATGCCATGATCCCATGGTTAACCCATGACCCACTTGCCATGATCCCATGGTTAACCCATGACCCACTTGCCATGATCCCATGGTTAACCCATGGCCCACTTGCCATGATCCCATGGTTAACCCATGACCCACTTGCAATGATCCAATGGTTTAACCATGACCCACTGCCATGTTCCCACTGTTAACCCATGACCCACTTGCCATGATCCCATGGTTAAACCATGACCCACTTGCCATGATCCCATGGTTAAACCATGACCCACTTGCCATGATTCCATGGTTAACCCATGACCCACTTGCCATGATCCCATGGTTAACCCATGACCCTCTTGCCATGATCCCATGGTTAAACCATGACCCACTTGCCATGATCCCATGGTTAACCAATGACCCACTTGCCATGATCCCATGGTTAACCCATAACCCTCTTGCCATGTTCCCATGGTTAACCCATGGCCCTCTTGCCATGATCTCATGGTTAACCCATGACCCACTTGCAATGATCCCATGGTTAACCCATGACCCTCAGGCCATGTTCCCATGGTTAACCCATGACCCGCTTGCCATGATATCATGTTTAACCCATGACCCACTTGCCATGATCGCATGGTAACCCATGACCCTAACACCATGATCCCATGGTTAACCCATGACCCTCATGCCATGATCCCATGGTTAACCCATGACCCTCACGCCATGATCCCATAATTAACCCATGACCCACTTGCCATGATCTCATGGTTAACCCATGACCCACTTGCCATGATCTCAAGGCTAACCCATGACCCACTTGCCATGATCTCATGGCTAACCCATGACCCACTTGCCATGATCCCATGGTTAACCCATGACCCTCACGCCATGATCCCATGGTTAACCCATGACCCTCACGCCTTGATCACATGGTTAAACAATGACCCACTTGCCATGATCTTATGGTAAACCCGTGACCCTCTTGCCATGATCCAATGGTTAACCCATGGCCCTCAGGCCATGATCCCATGTTAAACCATGACACTTGCCATGATCCCATGGTTAACCCATGACCCACTTGCCATGATCCCATGGTTAACCCATGACCCACTTGCCATGATCCCATGGTTAACCCATGACCCACTTGCCATGATCCCATGGTTAACCCATGACCCTCTTGCCATGATCCCACGGTTAACCCATGGCCCACTTGCCATGATCTCATGGTTAACCCATGACCCACTTGCAATGATCCAATGGTTGACCCATGACCCTCACTCCATGTTCGCATGGTTAACCCATGGCCCGCTTGCCATGATATCATGTTAACCCATGACCCACTTGCCATGATCGCCATGGTCAACCCATGACCCTCAC